>ML286116.1:0-31132 GCA_005239495.1 Nicotiana undulata
AAGACATAGAAAGATATACAATGGAAGTTCCACAATTTTAACTTTATCAAAATCACAATTTCAGTTCCATCCTTGTCCCTCCTCACATCTCTTATTTCTCCTGTTGCGGCATGCAACCCGCTCCCACCTGACAATTGTTGCGGCGCGCAACCTGATCCCACTTGACAATTACAATCACACCCTTATCACTTCTCACATATCACCATTATCTCCCATGTTGCGGCGCGCAATCCGATCCCACCTGATAATTACAATCACACCCTTATCACTTCTCACATATCACCCGTATCTCCCCTGTTGCGGCGCGCAACCCGATCCCACCTGACAATTACAATCACACCAACGATAACAAATCACAATTCAATCATAGAAAATTTTAGCAATAAGAATACAACTTCTTTACATAGCCTTTAGCATATACATTCATACTCGTGGATTCATTATACTTTTAGCACCATTTTTCATAACGTGGTAGTGTGGTGGTCAAGTAAAGACAGACAAGTATTACACTTCACACATCAACATAATTTGGACAACCAGTTGCACATATTTATAACAATACACGTACCGTATGCTCGAACGCCACAAGTGATTTTACAAAGATTAAAGTTAGCCATACATACCTGGAGTCGAGTTTTCCTTTTTCAACTTTAACTCACAATCATCGAACCGACTAGTATCGTCAATCTAGTTCAAAATTAGACATATTCAACTCATAATTTGGAAGTCATGCATGCAATTCGGACTCTCTCAAGCATTTTGTCAAACACTATGTGAACCCATTAGATTACCAACCCTATCTTTGTGAAGTTTACCCCAACCCACTCCCTCTTACTAGATTAGCACCATTATTAAACATGCATGTAAGGTCTTAGCTAATATTTTTAAGAATCAATCCAGGCCAACCCTCCCTTTGTTTAAAAAAAATCAGAAAATTAATGGAAGAAAAAAAAAGGGTTGTGAACCCTTACCTGCTATAATGGGGAAGAAGGAGATTTACTCGAATTACCAGGCCTGAGAGACCTTGAAAATCACTTTGATGGAAGGACCATTTCCTTTCTCAAGAACTCTCCTTTCCTTCTCTCTATTTTGTTCAGAAAACTTGTTAAAATGAAAGGGGGCAGGGGTTAAATGAAACTGGGGTCGGGTATAAAAATTTAGAAAATTAAAAGACCGTGTCGAATATGCGGTCAGGAATGCGATCGCATTCCTGACATGCGGTCCGCATATTGGACCGCAGAATGTCCCCCAAGTGGGCCAAATTTTGAAAACATTCTGCCCGGGTATGCGACCACTATGCGGTCCGCATACACGTTATGCGATCGCATTATGCGTCGCATAACACCCCTTCAGTTGGGCAGCGATCTGCCCGTGTATGCGACCATTATGCGGTCCGCATACACGTTATGCGATCGCATAGTGCATCGCATAACACCCAATTTCTGGAAAAAATAAGTTCTTCAAATTCCCGGGGTACTTTTACAAAAATCAAGGTCCGTTTTAAGAATTTCCTCAGAGATAACAACTCGGGGACTTATTCGGGCATTATTTTAAGCAAGAAATTTTACGGATCTTTACACCTCACATAGCTCAAAGCTCGGCACTTAGGCCCTATCTCTGTCACTAACCTCTCCAGCTTCTCGAGCTCACATAATATTATAATAATCAGCCCAAACAGAGAATACAACAAGTATTAACAACAAATGAGAGGGAACAGAGATATGCCACACAAGTAAGACTGTGACCTCCAAATATTCACATCATCCCAATTCTCGGGGTTTCATACCCTCAAAACCAGATATAAGACTGTTACTTACCTTAACCGCGCAGAAATCCTACTCTGAAATGCCCTTGCCTCTCAAATCGGCCACCAAATGCCCCGAATCTAGCCACAAACAGTACGAGATAATCAATATAGGCTAAAAGGATCAATTCCACCAGAAAACTACTAAAATATAGCCCAAAATCCTAAATCAGCTCAACCCGGAACCCTAGGCCCATGTCTTGAAACCCGACGAAAGTCACAAAATCCCAAAGGCCATTCACTCACGAGTCTAACCATACCAAATTTATCAAAATCCAACCTCATTTTCCCCTCCAAAACCCCAAAATTCATTCTCCAATTCTCAAGCTCTTATCTCCCAAATCTCACCTCAAAAACTCACTAACTAGGTGTAAAATCAGTAGGGAAACACCATTATTAAAGATAAATAGGCACAAGGAACTTACCTCAGTGATTACTTCGAAATCCCTTTGAAAATCCCCAAAATCCGACCTTAAAAATGATGAAAATGGTAAAGAATCTCGAAGTCTTCTATCTATAGGTTCTGCCTAGACTTTTCACACCTGCGGCTCAATATGCGCATCTGCGGACAAAGCTATACTTTTGTGGAATACCCACTTAAACACTATCTCCGCTTCTGCGATCAAGTGGCCGCATCTGCGCTCTTCGCAGGTGCGGGTGTCATATCGCACCTGTGGTCCAAACACGCTTCTGCGCACCGAAGTTCGCTTCTGCGGCCATCGCATGTGCGGGAGTGCCATCGTACCTGCGCCCTCTGCCCAAATCTTCCTTGGCTGCACCTGCGATCCTTGCCTCGCTTCTGTGGGCCTGCGGTTCCCATTCTGCAGGTACGATTACACCAGTAGCAGCATCACTTTAGTTGTAATTCCTCAACTCAATCAAGTCGTCAATCACCCGAAATAACTCTGAGGCCCTCGGGACCTCAACCAAACATATCAACAGGTCCAATAACCTAATACGAACTTAGTCTAACCTTCGAATCACATAAAACAACATCAAAACACCAAATTACACCCGGATTCAAGCCTAAAGAACTTCTAAACTTCCGAATTCCACAAATGACGCTGAAACCTACCAAACCACGTCCGATTCACCTCAAATTATACACACAAGTCAAAAACGATACCACGAACCTACTCCAACTTCCGAATATCCAATCCGACCCCGATATCATAATTTTCACTACCGACCAAAATTTCAACTTTCACTAATTCAAGCCTAATTCTACTACGGACTTCCAAATCACGTATCTAATGCGCTCCTAAGCCCAAAAGCACCTAACAGAACTGACAAAACCAGCAAAATTCAAATCCGAGGTCGTTTACACACAAGTTGACATCTGGTCGACTTTTCCAACTTAAGCTTCCAATTAAGAGACGAAGTGTCTCAATTACTCCGAAAATACTCTGGACCCGAACCAACGAACCTGGTAAGACATAATATAGCTGTAAAGAACAAAAAAAGCAGAAATAGGGGAAACAGAGCTATAACTCTCGAAACAACCGGCTGGGTCGTTACAATAATGGAGCGAGGTCCAACAAGCCTCAACAAGTAAAGATCAATTAGCACAAGCGAACAGTGGGAGGAAATCATGGACAAAAGAGGCCGAAGAGGAACTTGAATTGCATGAGAAAAAGAGCTCAATATGGTATAACTTTGATAATGCAAGAATCTCGAATGCTAGATACAAATTGGAGTATGTGCAGCCTAAATTGCAAGGTGAGTCATCATTTGTTTAAATTGAATTGGATGATGGAAATTGCTTATTAGGGAAGTGTTGTTATATGATATATACTTGGACACATCCTCCATTTGTAATGATAAAAGGGTATGTTCAAAGACTCAGGGGTAAGCATGGAATAGATAGGATAGTTATGTTGACAAATGGAGTAGCTTTAGCGCGTGTTGACACTGAAATAGGAAAACAGAAGGTGATTCAAGGTGGCATCTTCCATTTTGACAACAAGCCATTTATTATAAGGCTTGGACACCTGACTTGGAGTTTACCTAGGAGGAACACCTTACAGTGCCAATATGGATAAAATTCTCAGGCTTGAATTTCAAGTATTGGAGTCCAAGAGGATTGAGCAAAATTGGGAGCTTAGTAGAGAAACCTTTTATGGTTGATCAGAATATTAAAAAGAGGAATAGATTAAGACCACTAGTTCAAGTTAAAATGGATGCCAAACTCCCTGATGTTATGCTATTTAGTAATGAAAAAAAAATTGATAGAGCAAAAGGTAAGCTATGATTGGAGGCCAACAATAAGTGCTCACTACATATGGGCATGTTGAGGAAGTTTGCAGACTAAAGAAGAAGATTCCTAAAAATGTGTAGCAATTCAAGGAACAACCTATTGTAGGGGTGTTCGTCGATCGGTACAGTACGATATTAGACATTTTGGTTCGATATTTTCGGTATTCGGTTTCGTAAAATGTCATACCAATACTATACCTAATTAAATTCGGTATGGTTCAGTTTTTCTCCGTTCGATTTCGGTTTATTCGGTTCGGTAACTTCGGTTTATTCAGTTTGAATACCGAATAAAATTATAGACTGTAATATTCGTAATTAAAGTACTCAAACGTACAAAACTAAAAACGTTTGTTGACAAAAGTTTTACCCAAAACCAATAAATATCAACCTAGAGAGAGAAAACTCTACATAGGGGAATAACTTTGATCATTAGAAATATCTTGTTACTTAGCGTTAATTAATGAACTTAGAGAATATAAGAAAGTTAAATTTTAGATTTTTTATGTTTATGGTATAATTAATGATATGTGTATTGTGTAATATAATATATATTTTGATGCGGTATCGATATTTCATTATAAAATACCAAATACCATACCTAATAGCATTTTTTTAAACTTAAACCAAATACCATACTGAATACCAAAATATCGAATACCTAATACCAAAATTTTCAATTTTGGTACGGTAATTCGGTATTTACCAAATTATGCACAACCCTAACCTAATGAGAAACAGGTGGAGAAACAAATTGAGAAGGTGACTGAGGAAGTTCAGCAAGAAACTCAGCCTAGCAACAAGGAGGGTAATAAGATGCCTACTACTAACACTGCTAGAAAATGCTAAAATTCCGACTCAAAATTCCCGATTGAAAAAAAAGGTTAGAAATTTGCGACTGTTTCAGTCGGAAATAGCCATAAACATTATTTATTTATTTCTTAATTTATTTCCACCTTGTACCGACTATTTCGGTCACTAATTTTGGCGCAAAATTGCCGGAATTAAATTTCTGACCGATTCTACCTGTCAATAAGAATTGAAATTCCGGAGTTTTACTAGATTTGGATTTTTGACTGAATTGGTCGGAAAAAATAAAAATAAAAATAATTTTTTAAAAATATTGTTACAACCCATATTCACGTACGTCAGTTCATGGAATAAGTTAGTCGACGTAAATCTAATAAGAGATTATCTTTGAAATGATAAGAAGTTAATCCTATTGATCTTAAATGATACAATAGTGTATAAGGGTGATTAACAAGTATTAGAAGTTAAACGAATCAAGGATGTTGTAACTCGTATTCTTGGGTAAAACTAGGGGTGCTTAATATTCTTAAGAGGTCGTATTTTAAGGTATTTGAATCATATAATATACGTATCATATTCTTGAAGTCAAACGAGTTATGAAACAAAAGTCGACAAGAGTTGTCGCAACTTAGGTTCATAGTTTTACTTAAACTTTAGGTAAAATGTTACTAAGATTTTCTCCCAATATACTTAGAATTACGGGGTGATATACCCACCAAATTGAATATCTATGAGTCTAGTTTCCAACGCATCAAACCGTTCATCGATACGATATGAAAGTAGAGAGATATTCGTATTTTCGTGAGACTGCGCTATGCACCTCTCTATGGGTCCCACATAGTCGGTTTAAGAGACATGGATATATATAATATGCCTAGAACCCATTTTAAGTAATTCATTTTCAGTATATTTAGACCTTAGAACCCTAGAAACACCCTCTTAAGGTTCTCTCAAGATTCAAGACCCAAATAAAGGGCAAACAACACAAATTAAGTGTCAGGAATCCCCTGGCGCTAGTAAGTTTCTTGTTCTTCTTGTTGTTGCTCATTTTTGTGCTGTTCAAACTCGTGTGGAAGTTTTTTTTAAGGATTTTATGTTCTGTAAATACCCCCTCAGGTTTGTAATATCAACCCTAAGTGATTTCAAGCCTTCTAAAGTGATTCTAGTACGGTAAAACCCTAATTGATTGCTAGTTTCGCTTCCTTGTTGTTGTGGCAGCATTGGAGGGATATTTCGTGGACAATTAAGGTCAATTTGTAGTTGTTCTTTCTGTTTAAAGGTGACGAACCTCTTACTCTATATGTATTTAAGATTATCCAAGTTACAGCTAAGTCATTGAAGCTAGAACTTGTGAAATATATATCGAAAGGCTTGATAGTAATGTTGTTGGTTGGTGGACTGTTTTGGGAAGTCAATATGATTGTTATTGATGTTGTTTGTGCTGTTTGGTGATTTGTTTTGAATTTCGTGAAGTCATATATATAGGAGAGGTGTTGTCCGTTTCATCATAAAATAGGTTGTGGTTGATACATAATAGTTATGACGCTTAAATGATAACGATAGTGTCGTTTCTCTTATTGTAGACTAAGGAGTCGTCAAATTTGCATAGCTTGAGGTTGGGGAAGTTTATACAAGGTATGAGAGGCTATCCATTTCCTTCTTTTGCACGACTCCGATTGTACATAATGCAATGAACGAGTTTCCAAAGATACTCTACTCTTAGAAGCTATCAATACTTACATTATTTCCCTTCTTATGGAAAAATTGATGTTTCCTCTCTTATTCTTATGGTATCAATGTTATTGGTACTTCCTGATTCTTACCTAATAACGTGTACGGAGAATATCGACCTTACGTCACTTCGAAATGTTCAGAATATGATTCCAATGAGTCATGCATTATATATATATATATATATTTTACTCTACCGAGCCGTGCTATAGTCGGCTGGGTACGGCACCTATTATGCAACCACTGATCAGTTGGGTATTACCGAGCTCCACGTGGCCGGGTACATTTTACCGAGCCTATTATGGCCGGGTACGATATGATGATGATGATGCCCACAGAGGCGTATGTTTTAAAGGTTTATGTATATATATATGTATGTATCACGCATTTCATGTCAGTAGCCCTCAGAGGTACCCAGATGTTACAGTTTGTATATTCTCTATCCCTGTTTACATTACTGTTCTTACTTATGATTTTCTACCTTACATACTCAGTACTTTATTCGTACTGACGTCCTTTTCATTTGTGGACGTTTCATGTCGTGCTGCAGGTCCTGATAGACAGGTAAACGCAGCTCCCCCACCACAGTAGGCTTTCCAGTTCAATGGTTATTGGCGAGATCCCTTCTTCGGACTTGCCGTGGTCTTGGTATGCATTTTTGTTATAGATATTATGGGTATGTCGGGGCCCTGTTCCGGCTATGTTGCATTACTTATTCTCCTTTAGAGGCTCATAGACAAGTGTCGACTCATGTATAGTTTGGTATGCCTTGTTGGCTAATTTTTGTTGTATAGTCTTTCATGGCAGTGTTGCAGCTCGTATCTTATATGTAGTTTCTTAGCAATCTTGTCATCCCATGTGACGTATGTTCATGCCATTATCTTTCATTGTTGATTGTTCATGATCCATATCTACCATTTATATTGATCTCGTCAGCCCTTAAAAATAATAAAGAAGGTTAGATAAAATGTACATTGGTGCTCGGCAAGTATGGCCCGGGTGCTAGTCATGATCCTCCAGTTTGGGTTGTGACAAACTTGGTATCAGAGCAGGTCTATCCCAGGGGATGTCTATGAGTCGTGTCTAGTAGAGTCTTGATTATGGATGTATAGCACACAACATTTATAATCAAGAGAGTACATGACATCTAGGGTTGTTTCATTCTTCCTGAATCTAGATCGTGCGTACAGTTGAGTCTTTAGTGTTCGTATCTAATATTAACCTTGTTATTTTCAGCGATGCCTTCGACTAGGAAGCAAGCGATTAGTAGACGACTTGATATAGCTGCGGGAGAGGGTACCAGTCAGGTGCCTCAAGCCAGAGCAGGCCAAAGTGAGGCTCAGATTGAGATGTCGTCTCATACCTCATCTACTCCGTCTCATCCAGAGGATATTAGGAGGCACCCAGCACCACCAGTTCCTCCGTCTGGCCCTACAGACCAAAATATGCAGAGTGCGGTGTAGTTGTTGACTAGCTTGGTAGCTGCTCAGGCTCAAAGGCAGAATACCGGTGTTGTTGATAAATCAGATAGTACGAGAATTCATGATTTTATTAATCTAGACCCTCATATGTATACCATATCAGACCCCAAGGAGGACCCACAGACTTTTATTGACCAGATTCATCGTACACTGCAGGTTATGCATGTTACAGATACAGAGGCAGTAGAGTTTGCTTCTTATCGGTTACAGGATTTAGCGGTTTTCTGGTATGATAGTTGGGAGAGATCCAGGGGTCTGAACACCCCTCCAGTTGTGTGGAAGGAATTTTCCGAGGCCTTTCTTCATCACTATTTGCCAGTTGAGATACGACGAGCTAGAGCTGATAAGTTCTTGAACCTTACACAAGGTAATATGAGTGTGCGAGAGTATAACATGCAGTTTGATTCTTTAGCAAGGTATGCTTCTCATATGGTGGCCGAGATGAGTGATAGGGTGAATATGTTCGCGAACGGGTTGGGACCACATCTGATAAATGAGTGCACGACAGCCTCCTTGGTAGAGGGCATGGATATTTCCTGTATTCAGGCTTATGCCCACACCCTAGAGGATTGTAAGCGCCAACAAGGGGAAGATAGGGAGCAGGATAGGGGCCAGCATAAGAGGGCGATATTTGTTGGGTATTCTCATGACTTCAGAGGTAGTGTTAGGCCCCAGTCTTCGAGGAGTTCGGCGCCACCTGTAGCTAGTTCTCCTCCAAATTTTCAGAGGCCTCGGGATGATCGATTTACCTATTTTGGTCAAGGTCAGAGTTCGCAGGCATCTGGCTCGCAATATCATAGGGATATTAGTCAGACGAGACCCCCAACACCCCCTTGTGATCAGCGTGGCAAGGCCCACTTTGGACTGTGCCGTCGAGGTTCTGATGCGTGCTATTCTTGCGGACAGCCTGGCCATATGATACGGGATTGTCCTAACAGAGAAAGTTGTGGTATAGCTCAGCCAAGTGGATCTGTGTCTTGTTCTTCCTCATCAGTTCAACCTCCAGCACGGGCTTTTCAGTAGTTGAAAGCTCGTGGTAGAGGTAGAGGTGCGGTGCCGAGTTCGAGTGGTGCTCAAAATCGAACCTACGCTCTAGTAGGTTGACAGGATCTCGAGTCGTCTCAGGATGTTGTTACACATATATTGTCTGTGTTTTCTTATGATGTATATGCGTTGATTGATCTGGGATCTACATTATCATATGTTACACCTTTTGTGGCTAATAAGTTTGGCATTGAACCTGAATTGATAAGTAAACCATTTGCGGTATCTACTCCGATAGGAGAATCTGTGATTGCTAGAAGGGTATATAGAGGTTGCACAGTGATGATTTATAGTCGTCAAACCTCGGCGAATTTATTTGAATTAGAAATGGTTGATTTTGACGTGATAATGGGAATGGACTGGTTGGCCTCATGCTATGAAAATGTTGATTGTCGTACGAAGATGGTTAGGTTTCAATTTCCTGATGAACCCGTCATCGAATGGAAAGGGAACATTGCTACGGCGAAAGGTATGTTTATTTCCTATCTTAAGGCAAGGAAGATGATCTCAAAAGGGTACATTTATCATATCGTTCGCGTTAGGGATGCGGAGACGAAGCCACCTACTCTACAATCAATCCCCGTGGTCAATGAATTTTTAGATGTTTTCCCAGATGAACTTCCAGGCCTTCCACCTGAAAGGGAGATTGAGTTTAGCATAGATGTATTGCCTGACACTCAACCCATATCTATTCCTCCATACAGGATGGCCCCGACAGAGTTGCGACAGTTGAAGGGGAAATTGAAGGACTTGCTGGATAAGGGCTTCATTAGGTCTAGCACTTCACCTTGGGGTGCGCCAGTCCTGTTTGTGCGGAAGAAAGACAGGTTGTTACGAATGTGTATCGATTATCGACAGTTGAATAAGTTTACTATAAAGAACAAGTATCCACTTCCAAGGAATGACGACCTGCTTGACCAACTCTAGAGTGCCAAGTATTTCTCCAAGATTAACTTACGTTCAGGGTATCATCAGGTGAGGGTTAAGGAGAAGGATATTCCCAAGATGGCCTTCTAGACAAGATATGGGCACTTTGAGTTCTTGGTGTTGTCGTTCGGGCTAACAAATGCTCAGTAGCTTTTATCGATCTCATGAATATTGTATTAAGGCCCTATCTTGATGTGTTCGTGATTGTATTCATTGATGACATTTTGGTGTATTCTCGTTCCGAGGCGGAACATGCGGGCCACTTGCGGATAGTATTACAGACGCTTCTGGATCGTAAGTTATATGCTAAGCTCTCCAAATGTGAATTCTGACTGAACTCAGTAGCATTCCTTGGTCATGTGATATCTGACGAGGGTATTAATGTCGACACCCAAAAGATCGATGCAGTAAAAAATTGGACGAGACCTACAACACCATCAGAAGTCCGCAACTTCCTAGGGCTAGCAGGATATTATAGGCAATTTGTAGAAAGGTTTTCCTCTATATCAGCACCATTGACTAGGTTAACACAGAAAGCTACTAAGTTCCAGTGGTCTGACACTTGTGAATGAAGTTTTCAAGAGTTAAAGAATCGATTGACATCTGCGCCAGTGCTCACTTTCCCAGAAGGAACAAAAGGTTATGTGGTACATTGTGATGCCTCAGGTATAGGTTTGGGGTGCGTATTGATGCAACATGGGAAGGTGATTTCCTATGCATCAAGACAATTGAAGAAACATGAAAAGAATTACCCGACCCATGATTTGGAATTGGCTGCAGTAATATATGCTTTGAAGATATGGCGGCATTACTTATACGGTGTTCATGTTGACATCTACACAGATCACAAGAGTTTACAATACATCTTCAAGCAGAAGGAGTTGAATTTGAGGCAGCGTAGGTGGCTTGAATTACTGAAAGATTATGATGTCTACATATTTTACCATCCCAGTAAAGCCAATGTTGTGGCAGACGCTCTTAGTCGTAAGTCAATGGGAAGCTTAGTACACATTGAGGCAGGTAGACAGGGAGCTTCATCAGCTAGCCAATATGAGAATTAGATTGTTAGACTCTGATGACGGAGGGGTTACTGTACAGAATACATCAGAATCATCTTTGGTATCCGAGGTAAAAGCACGGCAATATGAAGATCCTACCTTAGTACGATTGAGAGAGAGCATTCAACAATGTAAAATTACGCCTTTTGAGATCAGAGCAGATGGGGCACTGAGATACCAGGGCCGGTTATGTGTGCCTGATGTGGCAGGGTTGAGAGAGAAGATTATGATTGAGTTTCATCAATCTCGATATTCCATCCATCCCGACTCGACAAAGATGTATCATGATGTTAAGGAGCAGTATTGGTGGGATAACATGAAGAAGTCTATATGCAGAATTTGTAGCCCGGTGTCCTAATTGTCAACAAGTAAAAATCGAACATCAGAAACACAGTGGATTGCTCAGTTGGACCCTTGTCTGGAGGATGAAATAAGTAGGATATCTAGACTTCATGTCTTCCTCGTCCTCCCAAGTCATTTCTTCCACATTGTTGTTTCTCCAAAGTACTTTCACCGAAGCTACGTCTTTTGTTCTCAATCTTTGAATCTGTCTGTCTAGTATAGAAATGGGAGCTTCTTCATATGATAACTGATATGTGACTTGAACGTCGTCAACTGACATGATTCTAGAAGGATCTCCAATACATTTACGGAGCATAGACACATGAAAGATTGGATGTACAGACTTCAAGTCCGAAGGCAAGTCTAACTCTTATGCTACCTGGACTACCTTGCGTATGATCCTATATGGTCCAATGTACTGAGGGCTAAGTTTTCTCCTTTTTTCGAACCGCATAACGCCTTTCATCGGTGATATATTTAGGAATACCCAATCGTACCCCTGAAATTCCAAGTCTCGCCATCAATTATCTACATAAGACTTCTGACGGCTTTGAGCTGCTAATAGCCTTTCCTGTATAAGCTTAATTTTCTCGATTGCCTGTTGTACCAATTCTGATCCTACTAACGTAGTTTTTCCAACATCGAACCACCCTATAGGCGACCTACACTTTTGTCCGTAAAGAGCTTCATATGGAGCCATCTGAATACTTGAATGATATCTATTATTATATGCGAACTCAATAAGCGGCAGATGATCATCCCAGCTATCCTTGAAGTCTATCACACAAGCTCGTAACATATCCTCTAGTGTCTAAATAGTACGCTCAGCCTGTTCGTCTGTCTAGAATGTTGTACTAAGACTTACCTGAGTCCCTAACCCTTTTTGGAAGGACCTCCAGAAATTAGCTGTAAATTGAGCTCCTCTATCCGAGATAATAGATACAGGGACACCATGCCGTCGTATTATCTCCTTGATATAAAGCCTGGCATAATCCTTTGTGGAATAGGTAGTCCTAACATGCAGAAAATGGGTTGACTTTGTAAGCCTATCAACAATCGAACTTTCGCTGGGTACACGGTAAGCTTACGATGAAATCCATATTAATTACTTCCAATTTCCAAGTCAGAATCTCCATAGCCTGCAATAATCCATCGGGCTTTTGATGCTCAATCTTAACCTGCTGACAGCTTGGGCACTGAGCAACAAACTCCGCTATATCCTTTTTCGTTCTGTCCCACTAATATACCTCCTTGATATCATGATACATCTTTGTTGCTCCTGGATGGATAGAATAACGAGAATAATGAGTTTATCCCATAACCTACCGACGCAACCCTACAACATTAGGGACACATAATCGTCCTCGATATCTGAGGACCCCATCTTCTATAATTTCAAACGGTGTATTCTCCTTTTGAGGGGTGGTATCCCTATAATGAACTAACACAGGATCCTCGTACTGGCGTTCCTTGACATCAGTTACTAAGGAGGATGTTGTCGTATCCTGAATAGTAATTCCAATATCACCTGAGTCCAGTAACCGAACTCCAAGACTAGCTAGCTGATGAATCTCATAGGCTATTCCCCTCTTTTCCGGCTGTAAATATGACAGGCTACCCATAGATTTACGGCTGGGGGCATCGGCTACTACGTTCCCCTTCCCTAGATGGTATAAAATATCAATGTCATAGTCTTTAAGTATCTCCAACCATCTTCTTTGATGTAAATTCAATTCCTTTTGCTTGAAGATATACTGGAGGCTCTTATGATCCGTATAGATATCAACATGAACGCCATCCCCCTAGTGCCTCCACATCTTTAGTGCATGAATCACCGCGGCTAACTCTAAATCGTGGGTCGGGTAGTTCTTCTCGTACTTTCTAAGTTGTCTAGAAGAATAAGCTCCAACCTTACCATGCTGCATCAGCACACAACCCAATCCAATGTCTGAAGCGTCACAATAGATCGCATAACCAACGGTCCCTTCTGGGAGCGTTAGAACCGGTGCTGAAGTTAATCTATCCTTCAATGCCTGGAAACTCCGTTTGCGAGCATCGGTCCATTGAAACTTAGTTCCCTTCTGAGTTAACTTACATGGGTATTCTAATCGTTTACAATTCATGAAATTCCCCTCTTCGACGGCCCAAACTTCATCCTTTATCTATCACAATTACGCCCTTATTCCACTATCAGGGCAACATTTCATTTATTCTAAATGCTACTAGTCTTAGACTCCTTTGAGTTCATTCAGGCTATACTGAGCCTTTTTATAATTTAGAGAAACCATCAGCTCTCTTATGAGCTTAACCCCAAGGACTTATCCATTCTCGTCACCTTTTCACTCATCTTTTTCTTATCCTTCTTCCTATCTTCCTAAAACCTTGTCGCTCTACCATACTTTAACTGCAACCCACACATCTCTATCTATACTTATTCGCAACCTTCCTTCAACTTGCTTGCACCATAGATTTCCTTATGTTATTCTGGAACATCAAGAGAGACACGACATACCACTTTGGTCAAAGGTTCAAAAAGAGAAGAAAGTTCTGCTACAAGTTTCCTGTAATAACCTGCCAAACGGAGAAGCTACGAACCTCCGTCGGTGTTGGGGGTATAGGTCAAGTCTTTACTGCCCCAATCTTTTGTGTATCCACCCGGATGCCTTCACCCGAAATGATATGCCCAAGGAAAGCCACAGAGTTCAACCAGAATTCATATTTAGAGAATTTTGCATACAACTTCTCCTTTTGTAGAACTCTGAGCAAGGTACGCAAATGATCTGCATGTGCAACCTCTATACGACAATACACCAATATATCATCGATAAATACAATTTCGATCATATCTAAAAAGGTCCTGAACACACGGTTCATCAAATCCATGAATACTGCTGGAGCATTGGTCAAACCGAACGACATAGCACGAAACTTAAAGTGCCTGTATCTTGTCTTGAATGATGTCTTCGGAATATCTTCCTCCTTAACCCTTACCTGATGGTACCCAGACCTCAAGTCTATTTTTGAAAAACACTTGGCACCTTGCAACTCATCAAACAAATCATCAATCCTCGGGAGCGGGTATTTATTCTTGATCTTCATCTTATTCCACTGTCTATAATCAATACACATCTGTAAGGAACCATCTTTCTTCCTTACAAACAACACGGGCGCTCCCCATGGTGACGTAATAGGTCTAATAAAGCCTTTTTCAAGTAAGTCCTTTAGTTGTTCCTCAACTCTTTCAGCTCTGTGGGGGCCATTCTATAGAGAGGAATCGATATTGGTTGAGTAGCAGGTAGTAGGTTAATAGCAAACTTAATTTCTTGCTTTGGCAGAAGACCTGGAAGCTTATAAAAAAAAACATCGGGAAATTCATTAACCATAGGGATAAATTGAACGGTTGGCGACTCTACTTTCATAGTCTTTACCCGAACTAAGTGATAATCATAACCTTTTCTTATCATCATCCTCCTTGCCTTATGACAGGAAATAAATCTACCTCTCGGCGATGACGTATTACCTTTCTGCTCCAAAAACAGGCTTTCCTGGAAATTAGAATTTCACCACATTTGTTCTTCAATCAATGTTAGCATAACAAGAAGCCAACCAATCCATACCCAGTATAACATCAATTCTACCCAACCAAGCGCCACGTACCTTATCCTTATTTATTATCAAATTTATCATGGTCCATTACGACATCTCTATATATATACATAACAACATTAGGACTTAAATCGCAGAACTCATAAAAAAAGAGGTTTATATGGATACATAAGGCCGTAGACATGTAAAACCCAAAACTATATACAGGATATTGTCTGCAGATCCTTTAAAAAAAACATAACCATAATATAAACAAGTCGGGACGGGGCTCCCTACGTCCTCATAAAACAACCTAACACATTCAGAATCCTGACTTGGTAGTACTCCAAGAAGAGGTGGAACACACCAACCAAAAGCTGACATTTGGAGAAAGTCTACAATAGAGGGTCCTTGCCTCGTCCTATATGAGAACCTCGATCAGACACACTTCGAAGCGGAACCTTCATGTCCTTATCAGTTACCTTTCTCCTTTTGGCCCGACTACTATCCTCTTCCTCTGCGTATCCCATAACATACACAGATGAACCTTGATTGACGGATTCCCAAGACTGTGGACTATCTGGAACCTCAGAAGAGTTGGTGTCCGCAAATACCCTGACATAGTTTTGAGCCTGAGGGAAACCCGATTGTGCCAATCCATGCACTAGTTCCCTCATATCCTGATCAACAGGATGTGATAATGAAACTAAGGGCCTTTGTGAGGCCGGAACTCCTCTCACCCCATCTGCTGTCGGAGTGGTCGAAATAGCTCGAGCAGATGACTCATATGGATCCTCCTCAATAGAAACCATGATCTCTGATGGGTCTGACTCCATAGTGTAACTTATATCTCTTTCTAACACTTTCGTAGCCTTCTGACCCGTGCTAGCAGCTTGCGCCTGTCGTCTAGTAGTAACTGGCATCGCTAAAAACATAAATAAGGTAAAGATTAGGAGTGGATACTTATGACTCGGTTCTATCTCACAATCTAGATTAGAAAGAAAAGTAACCATCCTAAATATCCGATGGCCTCCTGTCTATAAGTGTGGTGCACAACACACCCATAAATAAGACTCTACTAGACACGGTCTGTTAGACAATCCTAGGACAGGACTGCTCTGATACCACTTTTGTCATGACCAAACTGATGGGCCGCGACGGGTGCCCGAGTCCTATCTGTCAAACACCACTAAGCATGATTTAAAATATAAACCTGAATAACATCTGCTGAATTACGAGAATAATATACATGAAGGAAACATGCCCAAAAGGCATATGTACATATACGTGCAACATACGTAGGGCGAGCCGACAAGGCTTCTATAGACAGCTATATGCCTCAAAACTAGAAGCCGACAAGGACACATACTATCCAACTAGACATACTGTCTACAGACCTCTAATACAAATACATTTGTACAAAGACGGGACTAAGCCACGTCATACCCATATATATACACGCACATCGTACCAATACCAAAAGCAACTCCAATTCAAGTGAAGCACGCCAACTCTCGCTGATCAAGGATCCTAAGAAGGGGGGACCGTTAGCTTGCCTACCTGCACCTGCGGGCATGAAACGCAGGCCCCGGGAAATAGGGCGTTAGTACGAATAATGTACTGAGTATGTAAGGCATGAAAATTAGTACGTAAAAGACATAGATGAAACACGGAATGAAGAAATCCGCCTGAAAATCTGAATAACTTGTAAATTATATAACATTTATAGTGTCATGCACGTGCATATAAATAACGTGCCATGCATATGTACATAACATCATTAAGCCTCTGAGGAACTGATTAGGTGGTGGTGCGTATATAACGTCGTAACCTTTTTCTCGTATCCCATATACATACATATATATATATATATATATATATATATATATATATATATATATATATATANTTATTATATATTTTGTTTATGGATCGCAAAATAATACATAGTTGATAAAGTTTATCCGAAAGAAATATTGAGATTATTAACATATTTTCATGCATTTTATGCGTTTATACATATACATTGACCCATGACCAGATGGCGTTATATACGTGTATATATATGTGTGTGTGTGTGTGTATGTATATGAGATACGGGAAAAAGGTTACGGCGTTATATACGCACCACCACCTGATCAGTTGGTATATGTTGATGATGTTGCCCACAGTGACCGAGATGTTATGATGGAATGCCCTCAGAGGATTAATGATGTTATGTACACCTATACCTATGCATGACAAGCTATATATATATATATATAGCTTGTCATGCATAGGTATAGGTGTACATAACATCATTAATCCTCTGAGGGCATTCCATCATAACATCTCGGTCACTGTGGGCAACATCATCAACATATACCAACTGATCAGGTGGTGGTGCGTATATAACGCCGTAACCTTTTTCCCGTATCTCATATACATACACACACACACACACATATATATACACGTATATAACGCCATCTGGTCATGGGTCAATGTATATGTATAAACGCATAAAATGCATGAAAATATGTTAATAATCTCAATATTTCTTTCGGATAAACTTTATCAACTATGTATTATTTTGCGATCCATAAACAAAATATATAATAATATGTCACATGGGGAATCAAGAACACAGAGACCTCTAGTATTTCTATGAGTAGAGTCGTTTATGAAAATTGTGCGTTTGCTTGTTTCTTTTGTATAACTTGGATCATTCCAAAAAGAAAGAAGGAATAGCCTTAACATACCTGGAATAGGGAAAATCCGTATAATGTTCTTGGAAAAGATTGCACCGTACTCTTTTATACCCGCAAAATTTTACGTTGCTACGATTCTTTAAAATTCTCGTTGGAACCTTGTAGGAAATTTGATTGCAAGAATTTTAGTTGTTTAATGAAGTGTTTAGAATCAGAACTTTGTTTGAAATTGAGAATGTCAAAATTATGTTCTCTTAATGGAACTTTGTTTGAAATTGAGAAGGCAACGTTCTGTTCTCTAAATTGAACTTTGTTTCAAATTGAGAATGAAACTTTGTTTGAAATTGATAAGGCAACGTTCTGTTCTCTAAATGGAACTTTGTGTGAAAATCATTTCCTAGGTTTTAATTGTAGTAAATGACTACTATTTTGATTCATGATATACCAAATGAAGTGTCCCTTACTTTGCTACTTGGGTGCTACTATCAAATGACTAAGGAGTCATTTGCTTTAGATTGTGGCCAACTGCCACGTTTTTGGAGGGTGAAAATTATTAATTTTTATCCACTTATTAGTTAATTAGATAATATTCTGTTACCCAGTAATTAACCAATTACCCGCATAATTTAAAAATTGTCTCAAATTACTTAAAATTCTACTTATTTTTAATATACTTTATATATCATATACCGTGGTCATATGGTACCTTGTATGGTACTAGTCCATAAATATCGGGTATTATCACTCGACCCGTATTTTATCCCAAATCGGCCACCTTCAACGAAACTCATTTTCTTTAATTCGTGTACCCTTTATCTTTCATGACACTTACTTATCGCTAGTTATAAATAGCATAAATACGTTAACCTCAAGATGATCTCATCCCCGAGTCTACGTCTATTAACTGAAGACGAAACTTTTAACGTATGAAAATGCGAGATGTAACAAGAAGCATGGGTCGAACCACGTGCATTAGAGACATATGTAAGATTCTAACAATACTACCTTTATTCTTGGTTAAGATTAATTCGTTTATGTAATGTTTGTCAACAACATTTCAGGCAGGGTATCACAAAAGAATGGAGAAGTGGCAACAAACCCATCTCGATTCTCATCCGATGCCCGAAGATCTGACTTCCATATGGACACAGGCAGCCAGTGGAGTAAATAAAGGTATAAAATATTTTAGTAATTATTTATATATGTGTTACACCCCATGTTTTCGTACGTAAGAGTATGTCGTCATTCAATTGACGTAAGCTCGGAAATGGAATCATCGTTGAAAATTTTACAACGTAAGTTAATCATGTTACCGTGAAGGTTATAAATATTTAAGATCACGAATACCAAGGACCAAGAGGGTTGGAAGTCTTAGAATGTAAACGAATTGAAGAAAATAATTTTCATCAAAAATTGACAAGTTGGAATGTTATAATATGTACTTTTGGGGTGAGACTAGGGTGCTTAACATGATAAGTAGGTTATGTTATGTGTTATTATAGTCATATTATAGTCTTATGTTGAGTTTTGAAGTCAAGCGAGTTGTGGAACAAAAGTTAGCAAAGGTCATCACTAGTTACATTCATAAATGTGCTGAAAATTAGGTCGTATATAGCAGAGTTTTTCTTATAATATAATAAGAATTAAGGGTGATCAACCTATCATATTGAATTTCTATGAGTCTAGTTTCAAACGCATTAAATCATTTGTCAATACGACATTGGAGTGGAGAGATATTCTTGTTTTCGCGAGAATGCGCAAGCACCTCCGTATGGGACCCACTTAGGCGGTTGAGATATATTGATATATATATGTGACGTCCATAGCCCATTTTAACTCATTATTTTTCACTATCTTCAGACCCTAGACACCTAAAAACTTTATCTCAATGTTTTCTCATGATCCAAGACCCAAACCAAGGGCAAACAACACAAATCAAGTGTCAGGAATCCCGTGGCGCTAGTGAGTTTCTTGTTCTTTTTGTGGTTGCAGATTTTAGTGTGGTTCCAGCTCATGTGGGGAGTTGTTTAAATTGTTTTAAGTCCTCTAAACTACTCTCCCAAGGTTTTTATATCAACCCTAGGTGATTTCAAGTCTTCCAAAGTAATTCTAGTGCCGAGAAACCCAAATTGATTTCTAGTTTCGCTTCCTTGTTCTTGTGGCTGCGTTTGAAGGATATTTCCTGGTGAACTAAGCTCAAATTGGATTTTTTCTCTCTGTTGAAAGGTAAGGAACCTCTTACTATACATGTGCTTAAGCTTATCCAAGTTACGGCTAAGTCGTTGAAGCTAGTACTTGTGAGATATCGATCGAAAGGCTTGTTAGTAATGTTGTTGATTGGTTGACTCTTTGGGAGGTGTTCTTGCAGCGTTTTATGGCTGAAAAATTTATGAAATAACGTGAGTATATTGTGTTGTTATTATCAATATTTTCCTGAATATAAATAATATGGAAAGGGTTCAAAATACAGTGTTATTAGACATGAACCGAGCTTGCCGCTCGACATGTTATTGTGTTCCATATAGCTACTGGTTGTTGTTTGGGCTGTTTGGTAACTTTTAGTAACTTATGGGATGTAGTACAAACAGGGGAGTTGTTTTCCGTTTTCTTGTAAAATATTTGTTTTGACATATGAGAGTTACAACGCTTATGTGATGACGACGAAGTCGGTTTACTCATTTGAGACGTAGGAAGATCATATAGAGCATGGTTGATGATTGGAGAGAATATTGCAAAGGAATATTAAGGCACTTCCTTCTTTCTCTTGGCATGATCTAAAGTGAAATGAACGTATATGATACGCTATTTCATAACGGATCTACCCCTAGCTACTAAGATTGTACATGTTGTTCTTTCCTTATAAAGTTATTCTAAGCATGTATGTATGATCCTTTAATCCTATTGAGGTTCATATTGATGGTATGGATGCACGTAATGTTAGTCAAAGGTGCAACGACCTTACGTCACTCCGAGAGGTTTAGGACATGATTCCATGAGTGCAGCATGCATTATATATATATATATATATGTGTGTGTGTGTGTGTGTGTGTGTGTGTGTGTGTGTGTGTGTCTATTATACTCTACCAAGCCGCGCTACAGTCGTCCGGGTATGGCACCTATTATGCAACACTGGTCAGTTGGGTTTTACCGAGCCATATGACGGCCCGGGTACATTTTTACCGAGTCCTCTTCCAGGCCGAGTACGATATGATGATGTGATTCCCACAGAGGCGTATGTTTTTATGAGTTTATGTATACATATGTATCATGCATTTCATGTCAGTATCTCTCAAATGTTACAGGTTGTATATTTTTTTTATCTCTCTTTACATTACTATTCTTATTTATGCTCTCCTGCCTTACATACTCGGTACTTTATTCGTACTGATGTCCCTTTTTCCCAGGCACGCTTCGTTTAATGCCCACAGGTCCCGCTAGATAGGTTGATGGTCCTCCTAGTAGGCTATCAACTCAGTGGAAGGTGTTGGTGCACTCCACTTGCTTCGGAGTTGCCTATTTGGTCAGTATGATTTGGACATGTAATGAATTGTATGGCGAGGGCTTGTCCCAACCTTTATGACGTTTATGTACTCTTAGAGGCTTGTAGATAAGTGTCATGTATATGGATACTTATATGGCCTTTTCAGCCTATGTTTGCAGTGTACAAATGGTTATGTCAGCCTTATAGGCCCGTATGTCACATGTATAAGTTTGTATATCATGTTGGGTTGTCCTATATCGAGTATTCCCATATATTTTATACTGGTTTTCTCATGAAGGTCCTTCTGGTCCATTTACCCATGATGGTATGATAAGAAAGATACGTTAAGTTAGTACTCGGTCGAGTAAGGCACTAGGTTCCCGTCACAATCCTCCGATTTGGGTCATGACAAACTTGGTATCAGAGCAGTTCCGTCCTAAGGAATCTGCAAGCCGTGTCTAGTAGAGTCTTGTTTATGGGTGTGTTGTGCACCACACTTATAAGCAGGAGGCTACAGGACATATAGGATTGTCACTCTTTTTTCTTACTCTAGATCGTGTGGTAGAGATTAGTTATTAGAATTCAAACTCCTAAATTCTATTTTATTTGTAATACAACGATTCCTACATCCAGAAAGATAGTTGGTAAGAGATTGAATGTGGTTGTGTAAGAGTTGAGTCAAAGGAACTCGATTTTGCATCATGCTTATGATGAGTAAATGTGAGGTCTTCAGCTGATCAATTGTGTACTAAGATGTGTAAGCTTCTTGATAAGGTGCCCTAAGGCATGAATATCTATTCACCCCTATGGTAAAAAGCAACGAAAGAATCAAAAGGAAATAAAGTTTCAACAAGTAAAAGAAGCAAGGTGAAGAAGGGTATGAGGTACCTAGTTAGCGAAGATTATCAGTATTTACAATCCCGGTAGAGAAATATAAGCATTCCGAGTTACCTTCAACAGTAACAGAGGTATGTACAATTGGCCACACTCATCTCAATTATGCCCTATGGGACCTAACAGATATACATATAAGGATGGGATATCAGGATCAAGCTGAGGTTAGAGTAACCCAAAATAGCGGATGGGCTGTTAGCATTAGCTTAAATTTCGAAATGATATTGCAAATGTGATAGTAGTTCTCCTTGTGAGACACCCAGGTAGTGCACTCTAGAATAAGTATAGTTAGCTATGAATAGTAGAATGTTCAGAAAATTCAAAAAGAAGGCAATGAAATCCTAGAAGGAATTAAATTTACCTTAGTATGGCTCCCGTCCCAAGCAAAGAGGGAATCTTAGGCGACTCGAAGAGCCAGTGGATGGAGCAAGGGGAGCTAAAAGGAAAAAGAATATTTTGTTGAAGTTTTCATAATAAGGTGATAGAAAGAAATACTAGCAGGAGAAGAAGAAGAGAGTAAATGAAGCATTATGAGTAAGATGTGATAAATAGTTTATAACGATTAACCAAAATATGACAGGATAACAGAGTCTATATTCGGTGAAGGAAGTACAAGAGGAGACAGGGTTTGAGACAAGAAAAGAATATAAGCCATAAAGTCATATCCTCATTTCGAGAAATGAGTTAGTGACTCCAACATGATTACTAGAAGGAAAAGTTAGACCCTAGAGTAATAGAAATTAATGTGGGCTAGTAAACAAGATGAAATCGACATGAGTTAGGGACCAGAAGATTCGATAGTAGTCGACATCGTGAGAATTTCAGAGATCGCGTTCCAGAAATAATCGAATGGACAACAGACGAATAACCTTTAAAGGCCATTCAAGAAGATGCTTCCTAAAGTAAGCACTGTGAGCGGAGTTAAGCTTAAGGGATTAAGTGTGCCAGTTACACTAGGTGTCACCCTCATGCGTAATATATTCAGTTATTCTTGCTGCAGAAGGGTTACCGCGAGGGGAATAAGATGCCAGTGAAGATGTGAAAAGATGCCAAAGATGAAGATGTAAAAACATTTATAGCAAAAACTTCATAGCATTAAATGTTAGTACTCCCCTAAAGGGGGGGGGGGGGATATGGTGTGATATGGTATTATGTTAGAGTTATGTGATTCAGTTAACTGTGGAGTAGTAAAGGAAGATTGTGGTAGAAAGGCGAAAGGAATGACATTTCATTATTCATATCCTGCAGATATGATACGTCTCCAAAACATAATGCAAGTACGATGCCGGGGAGAGGCAGTAAGGGTNAACTATGGAATAATAAAGGAAGAATGCGGTAAAAAGGCGAAAGGAATGGGATTGCATTTATCAGATCCTACAGATATGTTACACTCTAGAACATTATGCAAGCACGACGCCAGGGAGATGCAGTAAGGGTTCGTGCACAGGATGTTATCGATAGATAATTGCGAATGAACACTTTATACCTAAGGAGCCAGAGCGAGACGTAAGTTAAGACAAAGGAAATAACTCAAGAGAGATTATACGGAATATAGATATGAGATTAGACTAACGCGTAGTTAGTAGTTGATTCAGGAAGAGTGTAGTTATGGCTTGACAAGAGGATAGAGATAATCAACAGATCGTGCAAGATAAATGTAGTGAACCCCAACATAGCGTATTCAACCTTGCAGATAGGATGGCATTGTGATCCTTGAGAAATATTCAGATATGAGTTGGGATTAGGGGTGGGCATAAAATCCGGAAAACTGAATTTCGAACCGGATATAATTAATTCGGTATTTCGGTTTTGGTTTTTTCGGTATTTGGTACTAAATTTTCAGTATTCTGCTATAATGGTACGGTCCTCAATGTTAGGATCTTGACGATTCGGTATACCGAAATACCGAATTTTTAAAGATCGCCTATACACTGCTACTGTTAATGATGCTACTATTGCATATATTTTCTGCCAAAAGATTACATTAAACTTGGCCATTTTCAGAGAAAATTTTTGCAGCCAAGAACACATTTGTAGACTGATCAGCTGTAGACTCTCCTGTTCAGTTTTTCTGTGGGAATGGTCGTGTGGGTGCAGGGCCATTTATATGATAGATAACAAAAGAAATGAAGCAATGCCTATGACATTATGCAAACAAAATCAATGTAGCATTTCAATTCTAGCAAATACAATTTGTTAGTCAGTGGCTTGAACGATCAATTAAACCTCATAGTATTAGTACTCGCAATCTAACAACTTACTGTGATAAAGTTTAGCGATTATCGTCACTCGTTAGTGTTTATTATTTAGCGAATATTAAACTGAAATCGTACCGAACCAAAAGAAGATATATCGAACCGTAACAAAATACTTTGGTACGGTATTTGGTATACACAATTGATAAACCAAATACCAAAATTCCTAAATACCGAATGCCCACCCCAAGTTGGGATAGTTAAATGTACCGTATAAGTGTTACGAAAACAAAATAAAGTTCCATGGGGGAAACCACCCTACGAGCATTATGGTGCATAGGTAAGTAACTAAGGATAATAATAGGCGAGTAAGAACATCAAAAATTCCTCAGGTATAAGATGTTATAAGCTCTTAGCTTTACAGGAGTCAGAGAGTCTCCCCTAAGTATTACCACGAAAGACTACCTGGGGAAATAAGGAAGGAGGGTTCAATTTAATCATAGTGACCTAAAGAAGAAATAATCTAGTAACAACAGTCTTAGTGAGACATCGTATGCACTCTATAAGAAAGTGGCCCCTACTATGACTAATGAACGGGATGAAAAATCAAAAATAATATTTGTGATCATATGGGTTGCATGGAATTCCACCATGTGTGGGCACTATGATAAGCCAAGTATTTATAAAAAAAGAGGCGGAATGACCAGGAAAAGTAATTGCTTACATTTAAAGACAACTTAGAAGGCACGAAAGGAAATCTATGGTGCTAACAATTTAAAGGAAGATTACGAGTAGTATAAATAGACATGTGTAAGTCGCAAGCTAAAGTATGGTAGAGCGACAGGATTTGAGGTAGATAGGAGTAAGGATAAGAAAAGGTGGATGAGAAGGTGACAAGAATAGGTAAGGCCTCGGTATTAAGCCCATCAAAACAAGAGAGCTGATGGTTTCCGTAAGTTATAGAAAGCTCAGTATATCCTGAATGAACTCAGAGGAGTCTAAGACTAGGAGCATTGAGAAAAGATGGAATGTTGCCCTGGTAGTAAAGTAGGGGAGTAATTGTGGTAAATGATTAGAGGATGATGTTTAAGCCTTCGATTGGGTAATGATTCAAAGAGAAGAGATTTCATGTGTCACAACCCCAAACCACCCGGTCGTGATGGCGCCTATCATGTAAGTTGGCCAGCAGACACATTTTCAGAATAATTCGACACTTCATAATAAAGGTGTTTTTAAACCATTAATTAATAAAACTTCATAACATAAGTTTAAATAACAAGTGCGAAAAAACAAACAAAAGCCCGACATCGGGGTGTCACAAGTCACGAGCGTCTACCAAGGACTATCCGAAAATAACTAAGACTATTACAGTCTGGGAAAACACTAATATAGTCTAAGGAGGATAAAAGGGAGAGGAGAAAAGTTGCGATCGCCATGCAGCTACCTTGCCGACTCCGAGTATCCGCGACGGATGGAAGAATCAGCACTCGCTATCACGTCCAGAAATCCCTCGATCTGCACACAAGGTACAGGGAGTAATGTGAGTACGCCAACTCAGTAAGTAATAAATTTTAATAAGGACTGAGCAGTAAGAAACACAAAAATCCATGTCATGAAATCACAGTAAGTATAGCTTGCCTTCAAAACAGCGTATAAGTCAAATCATCTTGCTTAAAATCAGATTTCAACAAAAATCATTTAAAGATATTTTTCCAACAGTTTCGAAAGAGTTGATGATGTTTAGAGTAAAAGTAATGAAAATCATAAATAGCCCCTCGGGAAAAAAAGGTATCATAAACCGCCCATCAAGCATAACATCACTCAAAATCAGCCCCTCGAAAAACCTAACAATCACTCGTAATCAGCCCCGCGGGCACAACATGAATCAAGAACAGCCTCTCCAGCAACATCACATCACTCACTCGGGGCACCTACACTCACTGGGGGTGTACAGACTCCGTAGGGGATCCTACAGAGCGCTATAACAAGCCATCTCATGGCATAATCAATCAGACCCTTGGTCTCTCATATATCATAAATAAGTACAACATGTTGCGGCGCGCAGCCCGATCCCATGATATCCTCACAACACATGCCCTTGGCCTCACTAAGTTAGAAACCTCTCAAGCCACTCGAGTTGTCAATAAAACATGGTGCTCAGCCCAAAATATCATTTTATGCATCAAAACGGAGTAAATAAGACAGAGATATGAAATCAGTAAAACATAGCATGACTAAGTACAAATTTTAAATCAAAAGAGTGAGGAAATAGTAGTAAAAGCCCCTAAGGGTCCAAACAACTTGGAACGAGGCCCAAATGTGGCATTCAGCCCAAAGCATAGTAATATTTCTCTAAAACACAAAATATCATATAATTGTCAGTCAAATACGCAACTTAATAGTTGCTACGGGACGTCCAAGTCACAATCCCCAGCGGTTCACGCCACACGCTCATCATCTAGCACGTGCGCCAGTTAAAAATAGTGATACGATGTGAAATCCGGGATTTCATACCCTCAGGACAAGATTTACAACCATTACTTACCACTAACCAAACTCTAACCCACGATGCCCTTGCCTCTTGACTCGGCCACCAAATGCTCTGAATCTAACCAAAATCAGAATCATATCATCAATACATGCTAAAGGAACAAGGCCCACGCGAAAATTATCAAATTACATCAAAAATCACAAAATTGGCCAAACCCGACCTCCGAGTCCTCATCTCGAAATCCAATAAAAATTACACAACCAGAATCCTTATCCTCTCCCGAGTCCATGCATACCAAATTTATCAAAAACTAACTTCATTTGACCCCTCAATCACCCAATTCTTACTCTCAAGTTCCAAGCTCTAATTCCCCAATTTTCACCCTTAAATCCCACAAATTTCATGCTTAATCTACTTAAAATCATCATAGAATCGAGTTTTAAGTTCAAAAACATTTCCTCAATGTGTTTCCCCTTGAATCCCTCTTCAAAACCCTTCAAAAAGCTCCAAGTCCGAACAAGAATGGTGGAAAATAACCCAAATTTCGCAAAGTCTCCAATTTATACGTTTTGACCAGCAAAACTGCATTTGCAGTCCCATTCTTCCATCTGCGGGACCGCTCCTGCGAAAACTTTTTCGCTTCTGCGGAATTTCACTAAAATCCCACCTCCACTTCTGCGGTCTCCACTTGGCACCTGCGGTTTCGCAGGTGCGCTCCTCCTCTCGCACCTACGCAGGACCTATCACTCTGCCCTTATCTGCGATCGACTCTCCGCACCTGCGGGCTCGTAGGTGCGACCCTTCTCCGCTTCTACGATAAGGCCCCAGGCCTTCAATATCCGCACATGCGACTAGCTTCCACATCTGCGATGCTCGCACCTGCGGCCCCTTATCTGCAGGTGCGGCCACACCAGAACAGCAGCACAAGCTACAATTTCTCAAGTCCAAAGTTTTCGATGACCACCTGAAATCATCCCGAGCCCCTTGGGACCTCAACCAAATATACCAAATCATCACATATCATCCCACGAACTTAGTAGAACCTTCGCAAAACTCAAAACAACATCAAAATACCAAATTACCCTAAGATTGAAGCCTAAGAACTTCCTAACTTCTTTCGAAATTCGCCAACGATGCCGAAACCAACCAAACCAGTTCGAATTACCTGAAATTTTTCACACACATCACAAACGACATTACGAACCTATTCCAACTTCCAGAATTCTATTCCGACCCCGATATCTAAATTTCCACTGCCGACTGGAAATCGCCAAAAATCTATTTTCGCCAACTCAAGCCTAATTCTACCACAGACCTCCAAATAACATCTCGAACCCACTTCTAAGTCCAAAATCACCTAACGAAGCTATTTGAACCATAAAACCCCAATTCCGAGATCATTTACCTATAAGTCAACTTTCGGTTGACTTTTCTAATTAATTAACCAACTTAAGAGACTAAGTGCCTCATTTCTCTCCAAAATAACTCCGAACCCGAGCCAACCGACCCGACATAACATAATAGAGATGAACAACAAATAAAGAAGCAGAAATAGGGAGAACGTGGCTAAACTCTCGGAACGACCGCCCGGGTCGTTATATCATGAATTGCACGGGATTAGAATCCCCCCCCCCCCCCCCCCCCCCCATAAGATGAATCACCTTTGGATTTTATGAAATATAGTTATTGTAGTATAGTATCGTCCCCAGGATGATCAGGCAAATAACTTCAGATGTTACCCGATGAGACATGAGCCCTAATGACAATGTATTATATAAGAAGTTTCAAGTTATCAGTGGTAAATTATAGGTTAACATTAAGGTAAGTCAGTTATAGATGGATAAAAGTTACAATAAGATTAGGTTGTCATTCTTAAGATGAAAAGTAATGAGGAAGCATTAAAGAACTTAGATTTATACATATAGGATAAGCAGCGAGAGAGTAACCTAGAGTTGTGTAGCAGACCTCGGTAATAATAAACCGAAGTAATTGTTATGGTATAGTATGACTATATAGATGAAGTAAATTCATAAGCATAGATAACCAAGGCTATGAAACAAGATATAGCAATAGTCGTAAGTTCGACAAGTATCGAGCAAACACTTCAGTACACCTATAGATGCCCAAAGGGACAACTTGTCAAACTTTTGTATATGTTCCCAAAGTGAGGCCTAGAGATTAGCTAAAAGATGCAAGGAAAAAGAGAGAAGAGTCGCATAGGCGCACATACAAGGAAAAAGTCGTACTGGCTGCATGGCAGAAAGTAGCAACCGTTACGATATTGGAAGAATTCCAGCAACAAGTCATGGTCTGAGAAGACGCCTAAAGGGGGGAATGCCCTGGCCTTTAGATTTATTCACAGAGAAGTTACCAAGATGGCAAGGACTCTATTAAATTATTCGTAAGATCTATGGGCTATGAGACTGATAAGCGCATCATTCAACATTCGGGGATGAATGTTCCAAAGGGCGAATGATGTTACACCCCATGTTTTCGCACGTAAGAGTACGTCGTTAGTCAATTGATGTAAGCTCGAAAAAGAAATAATCTTTGAAAAGATTACAAAGTAAGTTAATAGTGCTACCATGGAATTTACAAATATTTAAGATCATGAATACCAAGTGCCAAGAGTGTTGGAAGTCTTAGAAGCTAAATGAATTGAAAAATATAAGCTTCGTCGAAAGTCGACAAGTTGGAATGTTATAACATGTACTTTTGGGGTGAGACTAGGGTTTTTAACATGATAAAGAAATTATTTTATGAGTTATTATAGTCGTATGTTTAGTTTTTAAGTCAAGCGAGTTGTGGAACAAAAGGTAGCAAAGGTCATCACCATTTACATTCATAAGTTTGCTGACAATTAAGTCAAATGTAGCGGAGCTTTTCTCTCAATATAATAACAATTACAGAGTGATACACCTATAAAATTGAATTTATATGAGACTAGTTTCCAATGCATTAATTCATTCGTCAATACGACATCGGAGTAGATAGATATTCGCGTTTTCGCGAGACTGCGCAAGCAGCTCGTTATGGGATCCACTTAGGCGGTTGATATATCTTGATATATATCTGTGTGACGCCTAAAGCCCGTTTTAACTCATTATTTTTCATTATCTTCATACCCTAGACACCTAAAACCTTTCTCTCAAAGTTCTGTCGCTATCCAAGACCCAAACCAACGGCAAATAACACAAATCAAGTATCGGGAATCCCGTGGCACTACTGAGTTTCTTGTTCTTCTTGTGGTTACAGATTTTGGTGTTGTTCCAACTCATGTGGGGAGTTTTTTTGAAGTGGTATAAGTCCCATAAAACACTATCCCAAGGTGATTTCAAGTCTTCAAAAGTGATTCTAGTGTCGAGAAACCCAAATTGATTGCTAGTTTCATTTCCTTCTTCTTGTGGCTGCGTTGGAAGGATATTTCATGGTGAACTAAGATCAAATTGGATTTGTTCTATCTGTTTAAAGGTAAGGAACCTCTTAATATACGCTTGTTTAAGCTTATCCAAGTTACGGCTAAGTCGTTGAAGCTAGAACTAGTGAGATATCGATCGAAAGGCTTGTTAGTAATGTTGTTGATTGGTTGACTGTTTGGGAGGTGTTCTTGCAGTGTTTTATGGTTGGAAAATTTATGGAATAACCTGAGTATATTTTTTTGTTATTATCAACATTTTCCTGAATATAAAATAGAGGGAAAGGGTTAAAAATATAGTGTTATTAGACATGAACCGATCTTGCCGCTGGACGTGTTATTCTGTTCCACTTAGCTACTGGTTGTTGTTTGGGCTGTTTGGTGACTTTTAGTAACTTATGGGATGTATCACAAACAGGAGAGGTGCTTTCCGTTTTCTTTTAGAATATTTGTTCTGATATATGAGAGTTACAACTCTTATGTGATGACGACGAAGTCGGTTTACTCATTGGAGATGTAAGAAGATCATCTTGAGCTTCGTTGACGATTGGAGAGAAGATTGAATAGGTATGTTAAGGCATTTCCGTCTTTATTTTGGCATGATCTCAAGTGAAACGAATGTAAACAATAAGCTATTTCATAACGGATCTACTCCTAACAACTAAGGTTGTCCATGTTGTTATTTCATTATAACGTTCTAAATCTCTGTGGCTGAAGTGGGCCTAGGCCAATCTCTAACTGCTGAAACTTTCTTCGGATCCACCTGGAGACCCTCTGCCGATACGACATGGCCCAGAAATGCCACCGAACTCAGCCAGAACTCACACTTAGAAAATTTGGCATACAACTGCCGATCTCTCAGAGTCTGGAGGACGACTCTAAGGTGCTGCTCATGCTCCTCTCGGCTGCGAGAGTATATCAAAATATCATC
>ML286117.1:0-27974 GCA_005239495.1 Nicotiana undulata
TTTTCAAATTAAAAAAAAAGTAAATTTTTTTTTTGCGGGGGTGGGGGTGGGGTGGATGGTGACGAAAAAAAATCTTCTTGAAGAGAGGGCATGGGGTGGAGTTAGGTGGGTGGGTGTGGTGAGGGGGGTGGTGAGGATAAGGAATAGGGTGGGGAAGGTTGAGAAGGAGTTTTGGAAAATGTTTTTCCCTCTTGATAGGGAAAACATTTTCCTCCAATTGAAGGAAAATGAATTGATGAAGAAAATATTTTTCAAAAAGTTTAAGCCAATCAAACATGACAAAATTGAAAAATATTTTTCTTCCTACCAAACACACCCTAAGGTATATTCATATTTTAAAGAAGACAGCCTAGAGAAAGAACGTGGCACTTCCATATACGGGGAAGGGATGGAGTTGAGATTCAGTAAAAATTGCACGGGCGTCCTATTTGATCGTCCCCATTTAATTTATGCCCATTTTTTAAAAACTTTTTAACTTGTACTCACATTTTAAACAACTTCAGCACCTTTCTCCTTCTCCTCTAAAATTAAATTCTTTCAGTAAAATGTATTTCCATTTTTAGCTTGCATCTGAACGAATATTTTTTTGGCAAATCTAAACATACACACACACAAAAGAAAAGAAAACTGATTTTTTCCTACTATTATGTAGTACTCCACCTGTTAACAAACTTTTAGAAAACTCGACTCTCTTAAGAAAGTGTATTACTTTTGTTTCTGTGTATCTAATCTAAGTAAAGCAAAAACATTCCAAATGCACACCGCCACTCTCTCATAGTCAAAAAAGATGCAGCAGATTAAGAAGTGTTGGAGCTGAAGTTCCCCAGTTATAAAGACAAAAACTTCAGTTCTAGAGCTGAACTTCAGGTCCGGCTACTAGAACGCTGAAGTTTTGTGTGATGGTCTTTGCTACTTCAGTCCTGTATGTTGGAGTTACGCGAAAAAGCGGTTACGCTTGCAATTTTTTTTACAAAACGAGCACAAGTTAAAACGTGACACAAAAAACGAGTACGAATATAAATGCGAAAAGTTCAGACCGAATAATTTTTATTCAGATTCTATATTTTTATATTACGAAATATATTAACTATTATACATATAAAATTTAATTGTGAACTATAACTAAAATGAGTTATGAATTCATTAATAGGTTTAGAATTCATAAACCAAATACTAGCACCGCATTCGGGAGATTGCATATTCAAGTATCGCACACGCGCAACATGTGGATTCTCCATTGGGAAAGAAAAGAATGATTACCTAATTCATCCACTCCCATGATTTTGAGGAAGTTGGTTGCAACTTGCTGTGTTCCTTTTTTTTTTTTTTGGTTTAAATCTTCTTTTTGTTTCATTCGAAATTCACCAACTCTTAGGTCGGTGACAGGTTCAGTGGTGGAGGCAGGATTTCTAAGAAGAGGTTCAAAGAAAAAAAGTTTACAAAAAAAGAATGTAGTTAGTGGGAATTGAACATATGATCATACAAAAGTTTTGTACTCTCTTAACTACTAAGTCATACTTTTGGATTGTGCCAAGTGGATTCAAAATATAATATATAGAGGTAAAAAATAAATTTTACTTTATATATACAGTGTAATTTTTCAGCGAAGGAGTTCAGGTGAACCTCCTTCCGCCCCCTAAATCCGCCCTTGTGACAGGGATGATAGTGCCTATCCAAATATTTCAACTTGGGGTGACGCTTCAAGTGTCGAGAGACTGTCAATTTTTATGCTAGTTAGGGTGCACGTGAACTCATAGTTCGAAAAATATTATACTACCATAACAACGTAACCAATTTGACAACAAAAGAACCGCATAAAGATCGTAGTAATTAACAATAGAATTAGCAAAAGTTGCAGAATCCAAAGGATGAAAATACAAGGAAATTTTTATGAAAAGCTATAGGAAAGAATGAGAGTAAATTTCACTCAACCCCTTACCCAATTCACCTCTTGAGAATAGGACAGCCCTTTGATCTTAAATTAATTGAATATAAATTTGAGCTAATCATGAATTCTCGAAAGGTCAAAAACGGCATTCAATTATGACGGATTTTATTATGTATTTTTCTCAGAAAAATGAAAATATAAAATTATTTTAGTACATCATTTTGTAGCTAAGTACTACTTTTGATTGCCCTAGTCAGAAGCATTTTAAATTAAATTAAGCATTTTATACCTGTCATTAACCGCGTGCTTTCATTTTAAATTAAATTAAATTGTTATTGGATACAACCAAATGATTATGACCACATATTTCCAGTTATAATCTTATGTCGTTATAGTAGTTAGGTTTTCCTTAATGATACGTGGATGATGCTTTGATTGGTAAGTTTTTTGTTTATGAAAAGGTGAAAAGGAGTTCAACAACACTGTCGGTTCTGATGAAAATGAAAGTTCCCCAATCAAATAATGGAAGAAAGAAATAGTGGTTGGTTATACCCTAAAAAACAATACTTGGAAAGTGCCAAAAAATTATAGAATATTATACTTTATGGTGTAAACCTAATGAAACTTGAAGTTTTGCCAATTAGGCATCCAGAGACAAAAATTGAATACCATTTACTTTGAAAGTTACTTGTGTACTTTACCCTGAAAGTGCATAGAAAACAAGCACTTCTTTGAAAAATATTTTTGAGAAAAATACACTTAAAAGTATTTTTGAAAAGTTTGGTCAAATATTAATTGCTGCTCAGAATTTTTTTTAAAATTAATTAGCCAAACACAAACTGATTCTCACCAAAAATACTTTTGAGTCAAGCACTTTTGAGAAAAAGTACTTCTCAAAATAAGCTGATTTTTGCAACTTGGCCAAACAAGCTATAACTAAGCTAGAAATGTGGGGAGAAATTTAAAAATAGCCAGATTTACAAGTGGTCATTCAAAAATAGCCACATTTTCAAAAGTAATTGAAATTTAGTCACTTTTCATGTAAAGATAATTCTGAACGAAAACACTATTCAAAGTCTAGAAAATACTCCAGCATATTATATTGGAGTTCCAGCAAAGTATACCGGTCCAGCATAATATGCTGGAAGTTCATACACATGTGCTTGAATCTCCAGTATATTATGCTGGAACTTTCCGCATGTTGGAATTCCAGCATATTATGCTGAAAATTCATATATAGGTGCACTGAATTCCAGTATATTATGTTGGACCGGTCTCTGCTGCAATAAAATAATGGCTATTTTTCAATGACTTGGCTATCGATAGCTTCCGAAAACTGGCCAGCCCATACTATTTTTATAGAAATGTTTGTTTCTGTTTTGGTCCTTTTCTCTTATTTTTCTAGAGGACCAATAAACTGCAAAACTAAACCGGTACAATTAAGAGAATAATTGGCGGGAAAAGTATGTTCATTATTAGCGGCCCTAGAACCAAAATGTGGTTCTTTTGGAAAAGTATGACCGAAATAAGTGTAAAAAAAGAGTGACATATCTATATATAATGCTCTTTTAAAGAGCGTTATACTTTAACGTCCGTTTTGGACGTTAAGGTATAGCGCTCTTTAAAAGAGCGTTATATATAAAACGCCTTTAAGAAAGGCGATACCTGGAAGATGATAAGACAAGTATGTATAGCGTAGTTTATAAAAGCGCTATATGTATAGCGCTTTTATAAACTGCGTTATACATACATAAGTAGTCGTCCCCTTCCCTTTCCCCCACGTTCAGAAACAACCCCCCCCCCCCCCCCCCCCTCTCAATTAATTCGTAAAAACTCGAGTGGACCCACTCGTCCCATAAAAAGTAAAGAGTGTTGGTCCCACATCCTAGCCAAGCCTTCTATTGTTGTGGGTTGCTTGTTTCGGACTCAAATTTTCAATTCTTCAACTTTCCGAAAAACATATATCGAGGTATTCCGATTTAGTTTATGTCAAAACTTGTATAAATAGTTCCTATTTGTTGTTTTGAATGTGTTCGATGTTGTTTTGTATTTTTTTTTTTTTTGCGATTAAACTAATATGTTATTTTTATCCTGACTAAGATATTAGTGTTCTAAAAAATATGTAAAAATTGAGAAATCATTATTATTTGTTAATAAAAATGTTAATAAATTACTTTTACTGTTTTATATGTATTTTCACGAATATTTTGTGATTAAAATGTATTTGTTGTTTTTATCTAGTTTAGATTATTTATTTGTTTAAAGACTAGTAATATAGTGCCCTTTTAGCGTAGTAAAATGTAGAGCCTTTTAGCGTAGTATCCTTGTAGTTTAAGTATCTCTTATATCGATAGATCAAACATAAACTCTGTCCAATTTACAAAACTTAATTATTTAATTTACAAATAAACATATAAAATTATAAAACTAACATGTAAAATAATAAAACACATACAAGAATTAAAGATAGCTTGGTGCTACTGGGCCTCAAATATCGAGCCTGGAACCCATATGTGAATACTCTGTCTAATTAAATATTGTATAATTATAAAATTAATTATTTAATGTACAAAACAAACATATAAACTTATGAAACTAACATGTAAAATAATAAAACTGACACATACAAGAATTCAGGATAGCTTGGTATTATTAGGACTCAAATATTTAGCCTCGAACACATATTACAATACTCCGTCCAATTAAATATTGTATAATTATAAAAATTAATTATTTAATTTACAAAACAAACATATAAAATTATGAAACTAACATGTAAAATAATAAAACTAAGTGAAGTAACACATTGAACAAATAATCAGAATGAAATGGTAGAGGGTCTAATAACTCACCAGTTAAGATGAAACAGGGAAGAAAGGGATCCAACAATGTGGTAAATATCACCAAGCAAAAGCAAGAACTTGGAGATTTCTGGTCATGGCTTTCAGCCGGCTAGGAATCAGAATACAGAATAAGATTATTCAAAAGTGGAAGCACACAACCTTAGTTTACAGTAGTTAGAGATTTTCGAACTTCAAACTTGAAAACCTTAATCATAGGGGATTGGGGAGGGGTTTAAATAGTGCATAAATTAGAACATAAACATGAAAAATAGTTAATTTAAACACCAAAAAGGGCAAGTACTTAAATATGTAAAATTGAAACCCTAAAGTTTAGAAATAAACAAAAATCGGCAGAAAATAAGGCAACAAATCACATAATGCATGCATGAACATAGACAGAAAATTATTCAAAAGAAACACAGAATCGAGCCAGATTTGGTTCAAGTAAAAAATGTTTGAAACCCTAATTTAGGGTAAGTAAAAGAAATCGACAAAAATAGTCGGATTCACACGTAATAGGGCGAATAATGACGAAATAATGCTAAAAATCAAAGCTTGAACCAGTTTTTGTTCGAATCAAAAGAGAATCTGAAATCCTGACCTTAGGGAATAAGTAAGATACGAACAAATCGGGCTTACACAATGCAAATAAACATGTTTGGCCTTAATATTGTCCAGATTAAAGAGGTGGAGGTCGATTAGGACAAAATCAAAATGGGTTACTTGCCATGTTTAGGCAAGTACTTAAGTTACTTTGTAAAAAATCACCAAATAAAGAAAATATCTCGAGATGGTAGGTAAATGGGAAGAAAATCCCATCATCGACGGGATTGGGGGGAATTTTGGAGAGGCGACGTGCTTAGGGTTCATCAGAGGAGGGGAATAGAGGCGGAGGGTTTTGGAAATGGGGTTTAGAGTTTGGGGGTGGAGATATAAGGAAAATGAGGGGTCGTTTATGAGCCGATTTAGGCAGGGGTTGGGTCGGTTTATTAAGTGGGTAAGGGTAATTGGGCCAGGAGTATTGGGCTTGGAGTAATTGGGTACGTTTGGGTAGTTTATGTCCATATTTAATTGAAATTAGGAGCCAGGTTTTAAATACCCAATTTAATAAATAAATAATTTATAAAAAGTAATAAAAAAATAAAAAAAATATTATTTGTGCATAAAAATTATTAAAAATAATTATTTATCATTATAAAAATATAAAAGATTATTTTTTGCATAAATAATATAATTATAAGTACATATGGGCTATTATTGCAAATGTGCAATTTAGCCTTAATAAGCACAAACATAATTATAATGAATGTACTAAGAAATATCTAAAACCTAACGTGGCTGTAAATGATAAGTTTAGATGATAAAATCGTTATAAAAATAATTTTCAAGGTAGTTAATAGATATTTATATAATAAAATACAAAAATAAATTGATTTAAAGCCTTTAAAAATTATGAAAAATACTTGTATATGCTTGTAGATCAAATGATGATGCATGATCACTATTTTGAAAGTGTATGTATATATATATATATATATATATATATGGAAAATATGAGAGAAAAATTGGGTATCAATAGCGGCAAACGACTTATCCTAGTTACCATAAGCAATTTCAAACGCACATTTGCGCCCGAGAAATGCTTTTCTTTTGGTAATGATATGGCCATATTCCTGGTGGACTGATGTAATACACTCCTTGATTTTGTACCTTATGGACGCTTCAAGGTGCAGAATAAGGACAAGAGAAATCAAGTCAACATCCAAGTTGTAATGATTCCCATTGAAAGTGTCCATTTCACAAGTGTGGATGGCAATGTATTTGCCCACTTTTCATAAACCTGTTTTGGCAAACACATATTTGGCCATAGAAATGTATAGCGCTCTTTAAAAGAGCGTTATATATAAAAATGTCACTCTTTTTTTTTACACTTATTTCGGTCACACTTGTCCAAAAGAACCACATTTTCATTTTGGACTCTATTATTTCAGGACCATCCTCGTATTAGGCGCTTGTTTCTTTATTACATTTTGTCCGAGTCTGATGATTGAACACTTACGACCCGTTTGGCCATAGATTTTGCTAAAATAAATTTGGGTTTTATTTGAAAAACACATATTTGGCCATAAACTTTGCCTACGTTTTGGCAAAATCCCAATTCACAAAACCAGCTCAATAGCTGGTTTTAGGTCACCCTAAACTTTTGTATTTTATGAAAAAGCCCGCTATTTATTATTTTGTAACAATGTTGCTTTGTCTTCTTAGTCATATAATAGTGTATCATGTAGTTCATTACAAAAATAATAATTTTGTACCAAATTTATTATGTTCAGGATTATGGTTTGTCATAATATAATGAATGTTATTCATAATGGTACTGTTGAGTATTTGTGATAGTTTTTAAAATTTGTGGGTATAAGTCAGGTTTCATGTTTTTTTCAAAATAAATTTGGGAAATATGCTTTAAAAAATGATGTCCAAACACATTTTCATCTTCAAACCAAACTTCACCCAAATCAGATTTTTCAAAACAAATTTGAGAATCTATGATCAAACGCTAGCTTAGCATTTCGACAATTTTCAATTTTGATATACAAATTAATATTGTTAAGTTCTTAATTATTGTCAACTAATTGATTTTATAGAGGAATCACTAGGCTCATATACACCTAGCTGTTGAATGATGTAGCACATCTTTTTCCTTTTTTATTTTATTTTATAAAATTTGGAATTTGGAGCAAATATGATTGCAGCAGCTCACCAGACTTTTCAAAACTAAACAAATGCATAATGACAAATAGAGGGGAGTAAACAAATCCTACGTTACTTAATCAGCTTTCGTTATCCCCAGCAGCCCATTATTACGAAAAGAAAAATAAATAAAATAAAATAATTAAATAAGGGAAAAGAGAGTAGCAAGTATGTTTTATTTCATTTTCCATTGGTTGATTATTTTTGGACAAGTTACACATTTCGCCGATCAGCCAAAAATAATTAAATATGATAGTCAATATACAAAAAATATAAACTCATCGTATATAAAACCGGTATATGTTTTATATATATGATATATCAATACAAAATTAATATATATATATATATTTTGATTATCATTTCTTAAAATGGCTATACTGTATAGTTTTTCTAGTATTAAACATAAAAATTCATGACCAGCGAATTGTTGCCTACAAGCCTCATAGTACTAGGGGTGGGCATAAAATCCGAAAAATCGAATTCCGAACCGAATCGAATTAATTCGGTATTTCGGGTTCGGTTATTTCGGTATTTCGGTCTAATTCGGTATTAATTTTTCGGTATTTCGGTTCGGTTTTCGGTATTACAATTTTAAAAATTCGGTATACTGAATATACCGAATATACCGAAATTTTAAGTATATATTTTTTTGGACCCTACCTATACTAACACACCTAGTGTCCAACCCAATGTAATTCCCATTTCCTGTCGCCCCAAGCCCAGCCCAATGTAATTCCTAGTTGGTACTTCTTGTGCTTGTTCTAGACTGCTGTGAATCACAGTGAATGTGATGTAGCGTTTGTAGCGTTTATAGAGCTGTTTCTAAATGCAACAACTTTTGTAGCGTTTTAAGGCATTTTGGGTGTTAGTTCACTTTCTATTATGTTTTAGCTTTAGTAATTACTGCATCTTCTTAATTATTATCGTTTGTTCCTGCCAAAAGATATTTTCTACTCTATGTGCTCTTTTGGCGAAGGGTATAAAGAGGATATTTGCGTTGGTATTCATAAACCGAATACTTTACCGAAACCGTACCTAAACCGTACCGAACCAAAATAATAAATATTGAACCGTACCGAACTAATTTGGTACGGTATTTGGTATACACAATTGATAAACCGAATACCGAAATACCGAACCGAAATTCTTAAATACCGAACCGAAATACCGAATGCTCACCCCTACCTCATACAGCAATCTAACTGCAAATGATATGACCAAACCTATCCAACCTCCAACTGTAGAGCCGTCAAGCAGGCCGGCCCATCCATCCCTAGCGGATTGGACGATGTAACAACTCAATCCAGTCCAACACACCTTTTGGAAGGAAAAATTGACATCCTATAATAACACATAACATGAATTGATAATTTTTAAGTCTTATATCAGGTTTGGCAAAGATAGTCCCAAACAATCAGCATTATATATCCAAATCCTAAAAAAATGACTCTCTTATATATTCTCTTTCCAAAAATAAAATAAAAAAATACACACTTATTTTGGCTTCCCTTCCCCTTTCTTTCCTTGTATTTCTTCTTCTATCTCTTTTCTTTCGCTCTCATAGTTTAGCAAAAATTCTTGCAAATTATGCAAAAAAAATCAATGGGATGAAAATGTAAGGTTGATCTCACATCAGAGAAAATCAGAAGCAAAAACTAAGAGAGAAAAAAAAAATATATTTAAACTTTGTTTTTCTTCTCTTCTTTTTTTGGTTGGATTGAACGAGTGGGTGTGATTGAAATTTGTTGAAAATACCTAAACGAGTGTAAATACAAAATTTGAGCAAGATTAAAAGTGATTTAGACTGGTTTCAGGTAAAAAGTCAAACCTAAAAATCCAACTGCGACATTGTATATCACGTTGTATATCGCGTACATCAGTGTATATCGCACGCAAGTTTTTTTGTGTATATCACTTTGTATATTGTGTATATAACACAATCTTTTTATGGACGCCCATATGACATTGTGTATCGTATATATAACACAAGTTTTCATGGATATACAAAGATACTTTTGATATACATGAGATATATTGCATACTGAGATATACAATAACGAAAAAGAAACTTTTGATACACATCTTAAGATATACAAAAACGAAAAATAAAGATGAGATATACATTTTGATATACACATTATTTGATGTGTTATACTTAGTGATATACAAACAACACAATTTATTTTGTTTTGCCCCATTTATTGTTGTGTTTATATCTAAGTGTAGAACACAAAATAAATTGTGTTGTTTGTATATCACTAACAACACAATATACATAATATTAGTGTAGAACACAAAATAAATATTAGTGTTTGTATATCACTAACAACATATATATATATATATATATATATATATATATATATATATATATATATATATATATATATATATGTGTGTGTGTGTGTGTGTTCTACAATTAGATATAAACACAACAATAAATGGGGCAAAACAATTATATTTATAATTTCACATTTTAAATATAAAAAAGAAGGAAAATAAGATTTTGATATGCATAAAAAAAAAATTAAGATTGTGATATATACACTTTGAGATATATATATTAATTATTGTAATATACATTTGTTGGCTACTTAATGCCAAAAATGGATTAATTCTCGTCAATTAGTAAACTTCCTACTTCTTAATAAGATGGAATACAGACTCCTCTCCATCAACATGTTTGCTTACCAGGAATTAATAGTTAGTCTGAGGGTAATTTTGTAAGTTCGTATTAATCCATAAAGCTAAGTCTGTATTGCTGGCCTTACACGTGGTGTTCTTTGTGAATTGTAAAGTTGAATAATCTTCTTTCCGTGACTTTTGCTAAAGGTATGTCTTCCTCAATTCAAATCCGACGATAATTTTGACATTTCAATCATCCATCTTAGCTTATCAGTCTATACGTGTGAAAAAAGAGAATACGAGGCTTTTATTCATAAAGACAACATATTGTATTTGCATAGACTTCTCCATTTTTTCTTCCTTCACGCCCTTCACCATCCAGTTCTATGAGCTCTTCTCGGCTTTAAAAAGTTTCAGGTTAGCTATTTTTTCAATTTTTCTTGATTTATATGTATGATGCTCAATCGATCCGGCTTTCAATTTTATTTACTCTGGACTGAATTGCTCTTCGCCAGAAATATTGGCGGACTTATTCCCATGGTTTTGAGTTTCAAGTTTACCATGTAATCTAGGTGTGGTTGAAAATCTATTTGCCCATTTTCAACCCCTTTGGTCTTTGATTATGTTACTTCTTCTTACCTCTCAAAATATGTTTTCTTCATATAAGGTGATAAGATGTTTTTGATGATGTAAAGATTGTGAATTGGTCTGCTCATCAATCTGAACAAAAAGAACGATGTGCACTACCTGTTTGATGAAATTCCCCAAAAAATGCACCATAAACTGAAGTACCAAACCTAGGAATAAGATGAAAGACTTAACTGAATGTATGTTTTATTGTATAGAACTCAGATTTGATATTAAGCCTATACAGTAGTAAGGTCTTAGTCATCATTATAAGTAGTCGCAGTGTGAGCCGGCTAAATCAGAAAAATCCTTTCAAGAATAGGGGAGTACATAATATTAGGTTTCAAAAGAAATAATATTCCGATGTGATTGTGTGGTTAGATAAGCCATGTCAAATTTCTCCTCTCTCTGTAATATGATTTTTCTGCTTCCATATAAGATTTAGATACAGGAAAGCTCTGACATTTCTTAATCTCGGTTTGAAACTGATTGCTGGTGCTCTATCTTGCCTGATATCTCACCTCAATTGTTATAGTTCTTTCTATTCTCACATTTAAGAATATCCATAGATATGTGGGAGAGACCGAGAAAGAGTAAGATAGATCTAGGGTCGGCAGGCTGGTCTAGGTTAATAGATTCCCCAATGGGTCCAAACTTTCAACAACATAGACGAAAATTTTAGAGACAAAAAAGCTTTGACGTTGCTTATCTTTAAAGCTTTATCTTTAATTGATCATACATATTGGTCCTTTCATAAATAAGGATGTTTAGGTACCAACTTGGCAAAGTAAGAGCATATAGAATGGTTGTCGGTGCCGCTTGGATTACCCCAATATTCCATATATTTTCCTTTGGGTTGCGGTGCTCTTAAACCACCCCTCCTTCCCATGTCGCTCCTTTTTAGGAAATAATTGTAGTCTTCCATTTTTGCTATATAGAAGTTATCGAGAAAATCATGTGCTAATTTGTTGTGACTGACAGATCGAGTCTAATAAAGGTTGTTGTTGTTTGTTATTGTTTTCAGGTTACCTAAGCTGTTGTTGAAAATCCTTAGGACATGACAAACATATGCTACCATTACTTATGAAGGCATACTTTTAAAGGTAATTTAGCGTCTTTTTGCCGACAATTTGGCTAGAGCATGATAAAACTTATTCCTTGCTTAGCATTAATAGTATTACAACGACCTATAGAAGCTAAACTCCCAGCTGCTTTGAAGGATATATTTTATGCTGCTTTCCTAAATTTGTCACAGAGGACATTCTTTTGTCTTTTTAAGTCTATCTTCCAAAAAAAGTTTTGTAATAATTCACTCTTAGCATCAAACTTGTTACAATTTGTGTCTTAAGCTATAAGGCTATATAATTTTGATATATGTTATCACTTCTCTTTGTAGCTCCTAATTGTTGAGTTAAATATTTGCCTGCTTATAAGTGTTGCTTATAGCCTGTAACTCTCCGGTGCAGGAGGTTGATAAATTAAATCTACAAGGAGAATGTCACTGATAGGGAATGGCATCGACTTTTGCAGTTTATCAAGTTTAGAGTGGGCTACTTCGACAAAATAGTAATTTAGTAACACTTGTCAAATGCTTTATGCTATATAATTTCACACCATTGTATCTCAAATATTGTATTTTACATTCAATTGCTGCATTTGAATTTGTCATATTCACTTCATTACTTGTTCTAAAATTTTAAATCAACTTTCATTTGTCGATGCTCTTGTATCTTCACAAGATAAGTTGGGGTTTGGAGCTCTAGCTTTGTTGCATCAAAGGTAATCACTTCGTTCCAATTTATTCACTGATCTGCGAGATGACAGTTGTAAATCTCAAAAGAATTTCTGTTGTCTGCATTTTAGCTACTTAATGAACAATTACATTTACTGCTCTCAATTTCTGTAGACTTATGGATTTTTCTTATACGGTAAAGCTTATGTTGCTCGCACGGCAGTACAATTTCGGAAATTTTTAATAAATTCTAAACAAAATCTATGTCCAATGTCTTTACAATTCTTGGTCCAAATCACATATTCTCAACTACTCTTTAGCAATTAACTCCCAATTTGCTGTTCATACAGATGCCTCATCATATTTGAAGTCCAACAAAGGTCGCCTCAATGTTTTTTGATAGCCAATAGCGGTTGTAATATTTGCGTTCAAGGCATATTTTGGTACTGTTGTTTGCTAAAGTACCATCATCCGCATTTTGTGTGATAACTACGTAGATTTTTATGGACTGTTTGCTGCAGTATAATGTTGCACATTTTGTTAAATAGCTAGGCAAACTGACTCTTACCAAGGCAGATTTTACCGGTGTTGTTTACTGCAGTACAATCTTCCACATTTTGTGTAAATAACTATGCAGGTTTTCATGAACTTTTTACTGTCAGCTACGCAAACTAACTCTTTGATAATCTGGTAAATCCAGAACTTCAAAGCGTTTCACCATAACTCTAATCCAAAAGTGAAAACATAGCCGCATACCTATACAAATAATATGCAAGCTTAGCCAACGCCTAAAATGCAAACTCATCCACTCAATGTTATCCTTAGCCCTTACGTTGACAAGGTAACATAATATATAAAATAAACGTATAGCGTTGTTCATGTTGGGCCCGGGCAAAGCCCGGACTACCGATACTAGTATGTTGATATACGGTGCCAAATTCCTTTTGGAAGGGCCTTCAAAATGGGGAGTTTGCACGAATAGAATGATTTGACACCACTGTTTATACTTACCATTGTTGCCATTTAAGAAAATCTGGCAAAAAATAGTTTGACCCCACGCAATTGGAAGAATGAAAAAGTTACTCTTGCTTAGTTGCTTACAATTTTTTCTTTTTGAGTTCTTTCTTTGTGATGCTTGGTTTAGGACTTGGCTTAAAATTTGGTTTAGGAGTTGGCTTAAAATTTGGTTTCTCATTTTACACCACTATTTATACTTGATTTTTTCCACAACAGTATTTATACACATGATATATAACATTATTCACTTATTATAAATAGTATAAACATGTAATGATGTATACGAGGTGTTTATATACAGTGGCGAAGCCAGAAATTTGTTCAAGGGTGTTCAAACTTGAAAGAAGAAAAAATATTTCCCGACAAAGGGTGTTCAATATATGTTATATACCTCTAGAATTTAATATTTTATCTATATATACAGTATAATTTTTGACGAAGGGTGATCAATTTATACACACTTCGACACTATTATACAAAATTATATAGTGTAATATAAAATTATACAGAAATTAAGTCTCATCTCCGACAAACTTCAACTCTAGAAAAACATCACAAAATGTTTTAAATCTTCACGTAATAGCTTTAAATTTTAACCACAACTTCAAAATGGCATCCCCAAATGTGAGTATTTAAACTTCAAAAATTTCAACAAATCACAAAATCCATTTGAGTATTTTAACTTTAAAAATTCCAACATTGAAGTTTTAAATTTTTTACTTTAACAATGTTGGAGCTGCTTAAGCAACTCCACGAGGCAGCAGAAGAGCATTGAGTCAGATATTAATAAAGAACTGCACGAGGCAACAGAAGAGCATTGAATCAAATACTATTAATCAAGCATATTCGCTTCTCCTCTTTGGAATATTTGTGTTTGTTTACCCGTAAAAACGGATAACAATTAAATTCATATGTGATTTTAAGGATATGCAGATTACTCTGTAACAACCTGATCGGTCGTTTTGAGCATTTGCACTTCACTCGCCAGTTCTCGGGCATGACTAGCCCCGTATGATGTATTATGACTTATGTAAATCGTCGGTTTTGATTTTCAGGATAATCTGAATAGATTTGGAAGAACAATTCTCATCTTGAAGCTTTAAAATTTAAAAGGTTTGACCAAGTTTTGACTTTTTAGTATTCGATTTCGGATTTAGATTTTTATGATTTGGTTAACTCCGTTAGGTGATTTTAGAATTGGGAGCGCGTCCGGAATGTGATTTGGAGGTCCGTGGTAGAATTAGGCTTGAATTGGCGAAATTGGAAATTTGGTGTTTCTCGGTCGGCGGTGGAAATTTTGATATCGGGGTCGGAATGGAATTCCGGAAGTTGAAATATGTTCGTAATGTCATTTGTGACTTGTGTGCAAAATTTGAGGTCAATCGGAATTGATTTGATAGGTTTCGACATCGAATATAGAAGTTGGAAGTTCTTAGCTTCATCAAGCTAGAATTGGCGTGTGATTCACGGTTTTAGCATTGTTTGATGTAATTTTAGGCATCGACTAAGTTTATGTCATATTATGGGACTTGTTAGTATACTTGGTTGGGGTCTCATGAGGCTCGGATAAGTTTTGGAAGAGTTTTTGAAAGATTTTGTCGTTTTGAGCATAAGATTTAATGATCCAAAGGTCCATTTTTAGTTTTAGAGATCGAAATTTGATTTCGAGACTTCTGAGATTTTGATAATGAATTATAGGAGTGATCTGGAAAGTTTGATAAGTTTATGTCATATTATGGGACTTGCTAGTATACTTGGTTGGGGTCTCATGAGGCTCAGATAAGTTTTGGAAGAGTTTTTGGAAGATTTTGTCACTTTGAGCATAATCATGTAATGATCCAAATGTCCATTTTTAGTTTTAGAGATCGAAATTTGATTTCGAGACTTATGAGATTTTGATAATGAATTATAGGAGTGATCTGGAAAGTTTGGTCTAATTTCATCAAGTCACGATTGGGTTTTTCACGCGAAATATGAGTTAATTGTTTAACGAGAGAAATGAGTATCGCACTGAGCAAATGAGATCCGAATTAAGTTTCGATTGAAGGGTTATGTTCGTATTATTATTTGTGACTCATAGGAACAAGAATCATCAAATTCCAAGTTCGTATGGTGGAGTTAGAGCATTTTTATTGAAAATAAATATTGCTGGTGCAATAGGATCTGGTGCGCACCTTTAGCGACCAGATTTGACACTTTTAGCAACGAGAATTAGCTTTTAGCGACTAGAATTGGGTCTTTTTAATGATGTTCTTTTTTTTTAAAAGCCAATTTTAACCTTTTTTTGTGTGTGAAAGAACACAACTTGAGGCAATTTTTTGAGCAAGAAATCATGGAAAATCTTGAGGTAAGTCACTTTTGATAATTTCTACTCCATAATATTGAATTATTATCGAATAATCCGACTAGATTTCATATTTTTGAGGTGTAAATTGGGGATTTGGACCTAGGGATTTGAAAATAAGATTTGAAGATTTAGATGCCGAATTGTTATCGGAATTTAGTAATTTTGGTATGGTTGGACTCGTGGTTGAATGGGTTGTCGGATTTTGTGAGTTTCATCGGATTCTGAGACGTGGGCCCGAGGGTCGGGTTTGGCCGATTTCGGGTATTTTGGGTTAAATTGATAATTTTGTGTGGGCTTTGTTCCTTTAGCATGTATTAATGATATAATACTGATTTTGGATAAATTCGGGGCGATTTGTGGCCGAGTCGAGCGGCAAGGGCATTGCGGAGTAGATTTTCATCCGATTTGAGGTAAGTAACGATTGTAAATCTAGACCTGAGGGTATGAAACCCTGTTATTTCGTATTGTTTTGATAAATGAGGCGACACACATGCTAGGTGACGAGCGTGTGGGCGTGCACCCGTAGGGATTGTGATTTGGTCTGTCCCCTAGCGACTATTAAGCCACGTATTTGATTTGAAATCATATGATATCCCGTATTTTAGAGATTGATACTATAGTTTGGGTTGTATGCCATGTTTGGGGTCTTGTGCCGACATGTTTGGACCCTCAGGAGTATTTTACTACTATTCTCACACTGTTTTGATAGAAAATATAATCTCAGTCATGATTTATACTCGTTCACTGTTTATTCCTGTTTATCACTCTATTTTTAATTAATGAAAGATATTTTGGGCTGAGTCCCCGTGATTTGTGATGAGTTGCCCGAGTGGCTTGTGAGGATGATGACTGAGTGAGGCCGAGACCCGGATTGTGAGGATAGTGATGGATCCGGCTGCACGCCGCAACATTTTATATATATATATATATATATATATATATGGATCGGGCTGCACGCCGCAACGAGATATATGTAGATCAGGTTGCACGCCGCAACAAGATATTGGATCAGGCTGCACGCTACAACGAGATATTTGATCGGGCTGCACGTCGCAACGATATAACGCTTGGGATGTAGGAGCCCCTCCGGAGTCTGTACACCCCCAGAGAGCGCAATCGACTATTATGAATCGGGCTGCACGCCGCAATGGTTACTATTATGGATCAGACTGCACGCTGTAGCAGTTATTATATGGATCGAGCTGCACACCGCAACAATTGTTATATGGTACCTGTTGAGTGAGAGTGCTGAGTGTGAGAATTGACTTATGAGAGTAGAGTCACGAGTGACGGAGAGGCTTGCCCGAGAGGCTTTATTTGTGAGTGACACTGTGCCCAAGGGGTTGATATTTGTATGAAACTACTGTTTTCACTCTTCTTTACACTGAGCCTCTAATGAAAACGTTGAACAAATGTTTTATACGAGATTTTAAATGGAAAACTGGAGATTTTATGAAAAATTCGGAAATGTAGATTTCTGACTCGATTAAAATTATTTTCACCATTGCTTATTATATGTCTTTACATGATCTTTAAATGCTCGTCACTGCACTCAAGTCTTTAGTTATAATTGTTACTTACTGAGTTGGCATACTCACGTTACTCCCTGCACCTTGTGAGAGCGGATTTGTTCCCTTTGGAGCCTTTCAGAGATTGCGAGGTAGCTGCACAATGTCCGCAACCTCGCCTTTCTCTTTTCTATTTCGTCATTATGTACATTCTCAGACTTGTTTGTATTAAGGGAACAATACAAATTTGTATTTCCTTTTAGATGCTCATGATTGATGATTCCAGGTTTTTGGGCAGTGTTTGGAAGTCTTACTTATCTCTACTTGCTTGAAATGCTAAAAATGGTAAATTTATGAATCAGAGGTTAATATTGAATTAAATGAAAAGTTCTTTATGTTATGTGTAGTGGATTGGCTAGCCTAGTATCATGATAGGCGCCATCACGGCCTGGGTAGTTTTGGGGTCGTGACAAGTTGGTATCAGAGCCTAGGTTACATAGGACTCACCGGTCATGAGCAACTTTAGTTGTAACGACCCGATCGATTGTTTTGCGTGTTAGGACCCCGTTCCCCTAAATGAGACTTCCCGTAGTTTCTTTTTGTGATTTACGACTTGTGGGAATGGGTGGTTCGGGATTTGGGAGAGTTTGGAATGGTATAGGAACACTTGGTTCATTAAGGTTGGCTTTTAAGGCCAAGTTTGACTTCGGTCAACGTCTTGAGTAAAAGACCTCGAAATCGAGTTTCGACGATTTCGATAGCTTCGTATGATGATTTCGGACTTGGGCGTATGTTCGGAATGGGTCCAGGAGCGTTTCGGACTTGAAAGTTCTTAAGTTTGATTCTAGGGGGTTTTGAGGTGTGATTTTGAGTTTTAGCGTTGTTTTGGGTGTTCCGAAGGCTCGAGCAAGTCCGTATTATGATTTGGGACTTGTTGGTATATTTGGGCGGGGGCACGGGTGGGCCCAGATGCCGCTCGGGCATCAAATGAGGCCAAAAACCAGCAAAACATAGCTATTTGTGCACCAGATCTGGTGCGACCGCACCTGCGGTGGCCCAGTCGCAGGTGCGAGACCGCTCATGTGGTACTTGCTTCGTAGATGCGGCCCCGGGTGAGGCTGCCCAGTCGACGCAGGTGCGGACCAAAAATTTGCAGAAGCGGAGTTGCAGGTGCGGACTCCGTTCCGTAGGTGCGAGCCCAGACTCCCTCGCCCATTTTCGCAGGTACGAGATTTTTCTCGCAGGTGCGGTTCTCGAGCCGCAGGTGCGGAATCCCTGTAGGGAGTAAGTGTTTTAAAACACAGGAATCCTCTATTTTTGAACATTCATCTTCTTCCTTGGGGCGATTTTGAGCATGCAAAAGAGACCAATGAGCTAGCTACTTAAAGGTAAGTAAATTCCACCCTAATGTTGGTTTAATACATGAATTCCTAGGTAAATTAACATCCTAATTAGTAAAAATCATGGGTTAGAGAAAAAATCTTGGTTTTTATAAAAAAATGAGGGAATTACCATGGAATCGGTTATGAAAACATACAAAAATCACATAATGTTGATCCTTAAACTATGGGTGAGTGTTTTCTTTAAATATTTCCGGAATCCGAGCACGCGGGTCCTGGGGTGTATTTTCGGATTTTTCAAAGTAAGTTGAAATAGCTAAGTAAATAAGGGAATTCCGTACTTTTGAGTATAAATTAATTTATTTATGCAAGATTTGACTAGTTTTGAGTTGAGTTTGGAGTTTCGGGCACATTCTTGACCCGGAGAGTAGACTCGGCACGAGGTGAGTCTTCTTTCTAACCTTGTAAGAGGGAATTGTCCCCATAGGTGATTATAAATGATTGCATATCCTTATTTGCGGGGGTCTATATACGCACGAAGTGATGAGAGTCCGTGCGTATCTACTATTATGCCTTGACGGGTAGTTTAGGATTCACAAGCATGACTTATGCGTTGCATCCATGATCTTTCCTATGGTCTAGGTAGTCTAATATCCTTGAATTTAATATATAAAGGCCTTGGAGGTTATATTCAATGTTGGCATTATCGAATCCTTTTTCTGCTAAGTATGATCCCATGTTAAATCATCCGAAATCCTTGTTAAGTATGTATATGTATACGGGAACCCGTGTCGCATGTATGATTCGCGAGCGGGGATCGCGAGTGGGGAAGATAGATGCATCTATGGTTCGGGCTGTTCGACCCTCAACAATGCACATTTACTTTTCACGTTGTATCGGCCGTACGTTCACGGCCTGTAATGTAGTTGAATATTGATGTGAAGCCCTGTAATTGTAACTGTTGATTTCATGAAAAAGGGAAGGATAAGTAGGTTGTATGCTATGGAAGTTGATACGTGAAGGTACTAGAGAACGTTATCTGATGCTCTTTTCCTTATTACTATTCATTACTGCTATTACTGGTCAGCCTGTATTTTCTGTATATTGTTGACCCTAGTCAGTATCACGTTGACCTCTCGTCACTACTTCTTCGAGGTTAGGCGTACTCACTGGGTACATATCTTTTTATGTACTCATGCTACGCTTGTGTACTTAATTGTACAAGTTCTGAGACTGGTGCATCTGGTTATCAAGCCGGAGCTCGACCCTGAGATTATATCTGGATTTGACTTCACGGTGAGCTGCTTCCCTTGGCGATTCTCAGCAGCACTATGGATTTCTCTTTTGTTTATTCCTGTCTATTTCTTTCAGACAGTAGGACTGCTTATTTCATCTTTTGTATATCCTACTAGTACGCCTGTAGACTTGTGACACCGGTTCCTGGCACACACGTAGTAGATACTTCATTTTTGGGTTGTATGTTTATATATTAGTTCATGATCCTTTATGGCTATATTTGCCTAAGTTGGTTAATTTATCCGTTTCCACTTAATGTTTTAAACTTAAAATGTTGCAAGTGTTGGAATGTTTTATCAAATAAGAAAATTTTCACTAGTAAATTAGTTGTTGGCTAGCCTGACCACGGTGTTGGGCGCCATCACTACTTAAGTTAGGATTTTGGGTCGTGACAACATGGTATCAGAGCTCTAGGTTCACGTAGGTCTCACGAGTCACGAGCAAACTCATTAGAGTCTTGCGGATCGGTACAGAGACGTCTGTACTTATCTTCAGGAGGCTATAGGGTGTTAGGAAATCTCTCTTTGTTCATATTCCATCATGCAGTTGATAGTGTAATGAATCTCGCCCTTCTATTCTCTCACAGATGGTGAGGACGCGCGCATCTGATGTTCCAGACCCGGGAAGGGCCGCTACCCCCGTTATCTGAGGCCGCGACAGAGGCCGGGGGAGGGCACCAGCCCGAGGTAGGGGACGAGGGCATCCCAGAGCTGTTCCAATAGCACACCCAGCAGATCCGGTAGAGGATCCTATCACAGAGGAGCAGGGCGAGGTGCCTACAGAAGATCCTGCCCTAGGGGACTTTATGACAGCGCTAGGCTTCCAGGAGGTCATGGGCCGTATGATGAGGTTCATGGATACTATGACGCATGCTGGTTTGTTTCCAGCGGATCCTGCCACATCTAAGGCGGGAGGGGGAGTTCAGACCCCTACTGCCCAGGTTGCAGGCCATGCAACAACAGTTTATCAGACCCCGGGTACACTGCCCGTGGGTGGGGCCCAGCCTATAGTAGCAGCACCTAAGCTCAGACCAGCTGCGGACGGCGATCCGTAGAAGTTATTAGATAGATGGAACAGATTGCACCCTCCTGTCTTCGGAGGTGAGCGTGGCGAGGATGCCCAGGACTTCATTGATAGGTGCAGGGACAAACTGCAAAACATGAGGATATTGGAATCCCATGGAGTCGACTTCACTACCTTCCAGTTAGAGGGCAGGGCCCGCAGATGGTGGCAGTCCTATATTCTTGGCAGACCGGCAGGTTCTCCTCCTGTCACCTAGGAACAGTTTACCCGGACGTTCCTGGACAGATATATTCCACCCTCTGAGAGGGAAGAGCTGCGGTATCAGTTTGAGTAGCTAGAGTAGGGTCAGATGTCTGTGACATACTACGAGGCTAGATTTTTTGAGCTGTCCCGTCACGCACTCATGATACTTCCTACAGAGGCTGAGAGAGTGCGGAGGTTTGTAGCTGGGTTACATCCAGGCATTAGGGCCAATATGGCCCGAGAGGTGGAGATGGGGACTCCCTATCAGCTTGTAGTAGAGATTGCTCGCAGAATCGAGGGTTATCGGTCGATGATCAGAGAGCAGGTGCAGCAGGATAAGAGAGCCAGATTCTCTAGGGATTTCAGAGGCGCTCCAGCTAGGGGCAGAGGTCAGTTCGGCAGGGGCCAGCCCAGCAGGCCCCCATATTCAGCACCCCAACCACCCTCTCGTGGTGTTCCAGTACTATGCCAGAGGGTTCTCACCGGCCTCCAGCTATCCAGGGTTTTTCTTTAAGGAAGCAGGCCATGGCACCGCGGGGATGTTATGAGTGCGGGGATCCAGTCCATATTAGGAGGACTTGTCCCAGGTTTTGGGGCAAGGCAGTATAGCAGGGTTATCAGCCTATGAGTCTAGCACTAGCGTTCCGGCCACCCAGAGGTGGAAGACAGGACGACATGGGTCGTCCTAGAGGTGGAGGCCAGACCGGGGGAGTTCAGTCAGCTCCTATTCATTTCGGCGGAGGTCAGTCGTCCGGTGCTCCAGCAAGATTCTATGTTATTCCAGCCAAATCAGATGTAGTGGCCTCAGATGCCGTGATCACAAGTATTATTTTCGTATGTGGTAGGGAGGCCTCAGTGTTATTGATCAAGGATCCACTTATTCATATGTATCAGCCTTATTTGCTTGTTTCCTGAATGTTCCTCGTGAGTCCTTGGGCTCTCTTATTTATGTGTCCACTCTTGTGGGCGATACTGTGGTGGTAGACCAGATTTATCAGTCCTGTGTGGTTACCTTTTGTGGGTTCGAGACCAGAGCGGACCTCTATTGCTCGGCATGGTCGATTTAGAGGTTATTCTAGGAATGGATTGTCTATCTCCCTATCATGCCGTTCTAGATTGCCATGCCAAGACGGTTACTCTAGCCATTCCCGAGTTGCCTAGGCTGGAGTGGAGAGGTTCCTCAGTTAGTGCAGCCAGTCGGGTTATTTCCTTCCTGAAGGCTCTACATATGGTCGAGAAGGTTTGTCTGGCCTATCTTGCTTATGTGCGGTACACCACCGACGAGTCTCCGTCGATTGATTCAGTGCCAGTGGTTCGAGAGTTTGCTGATGTATTTCTTTCAGACCTTCCAGGCATGCCTCCGGATCGTGATATTGATTTCTGTATTGATTTAGCTCCAGGAACCCAACCTATCTCTATCCCCCTGTACCGTATGGCTCCGAAAGAATTGAAGGAATTGAAGGAGAAGATTGAGGAGTTATTGGCTAAGGGATTTATCAGGCTGAGTGTATCTCTGTGGGGTGCTCCAGTGCTATTTGTGAAGAAGAAGGATGGGTCTATGCGGATGTGTATTGACTACCGCTAGTTGAACAAGGTCACCATTAAGAATAAGTACCCATTGCTGCACATCGATGATTTGTTTGACCAGTTGCAGGGTGCTCGGGTGTTTTCTAAGATCGACTTGAGATTGGGGTACTACCAGCTAAAGATTCGGGACTCGGATGTTCCAAAGACTGCTTTCCGTACGAGATATGGCCATTATGAGTTCCTAGTGATGTCCTTTGGCTTGACTAATGCCCCATCAACATTTATGGACTTGATGAACAGGGTGTTTAGGCCGTATATTGATTCTTTTGTCATTGTCTTTATTGATGATATTCTGATATACTCACGTAGCCTGGGAGAGCAGGAGCAACATTTGAGAGTTGTGCTCCAGACTTTGCGAGAACATAAGCTATATGCTAAGTTCTCCAAGTGTGAGTTTTGGTTGGATTCCGTGGCATTGTTGGGACATGTGGTATCAGGAGAGGGTATCAAGGTTGATCCAAAGAAGATTGAGGCAGTTCAGAGTTGTCCACGTCCTACTTCAGCTACAGAGATCAGGAGCTTCTTGGGTCTATCAGGTTATTATTTCCGATTTATGGAGGGCTTTTCATCCATTGCAGCCCCGCTGACTAGATTGACTCAGAAGAATGCCCCGTTCCGATGGTCCGACGAGTGTGAGGTGATCTTTTAGAGGCTCAAGACAGCATTGACATCAACACCAGTTCTGGTATTGCCTTCCGATTCTGGGATGTATACAGTATATTATGACACCTCACGCATTGGTTTGGGATGTGTGTTGATGCAGGAAGGTAGTGTTATTGCTTATGCTTCGTGCCAATTGAAGGTTCATGAGAAGAATTACTCTGTGCACGATCTGGAGTTGGCGGCGATTGTTCATGCTCTCAAGATTTGGAGGCACTACTTGTACGGGGTGCCTTTTGAGGTTTATACAGACTACTCCAGCTTGAAGCACTTGTTCAAGCAAAAGGATCTTAATTTGAGGCAGCGCAGATGGCTTGAAATGTTGAAGGATTATGATATCACCATTATTTATCATCTGGGCAAGGCAAATGTGGTGGCAGATGCCTTGAGCAGGAAGGCGGAGAGTATGGGTAGTTTGGCTTATATTGCAGCAGAGGAGAGACCTCTAGCCTTGGACATCCAATCCTTGGCTAATCGTCTGGTGAGATTGGACCTTTCATATCCTCACTGAGTTCTTGCACATGTGGTTTCTCAGTCTTCGTTATTGGGAGATATTAAGGCTCGACAATTTGATGATCCGTGCTTGGCAGAGCTACGGGAGACAGTGGTTCAGGGTGGTTCCAAAGAGGTTACTATTGGCGAGGATGGTGTTCTGAGACTTCAGGGCCATTTGTGTGTACCTAATATTGATGGCCTGAGGGAGAGGATTCTAGAGGAGGCTCACAATTCACGGTATTCTGTTCATCATGGTGCTGAGAAGATGTATAGTGATTTGAAGCAGCATTTCTGGTGAAGGAGGATGAAGAAGGACATAATGAAGTATGTGGCTAGATGTCTTAATTGCCAGCAGGTCAAGTATGAGCACCAGAGGCTAGGAGGCCTACTTCAGCAGATGCCCATTCCTGAGTGGAAGTGGGAACGCATAACTATGGACTTCGTAGTTGGGTTGCCTCGAACCTTGCGGAAGGTTGACGCGGTTTGGTTCATTGTGGATAGGTTGACCAAACCGGCGCATTTCATTCCAGTAGCTACTACTTATACTTCTGAGATATTGGCCCAGATCTACATTCGGGAGATAGTCCGGTTGCATGGTGTGCCTGTGTCCATTATATCAGATCGAGGTCCTTAGTTCACCTCCCACTTCTGGAGATCATTGCATAGTAAGCTGGGCACCCAGATAGATCTCAACACAGTATTTCACCCTGAGACTGATGGTCAGTCGGAGCGGACGGTTCAAATATTGTAGGACATGCTCAGGGCATGTGTGATTGACTTCGAGGGTCAGTGGGACCAGTTTTTGCCTTTGGCCGAGTTTGCTTACAATAATAGTTATCATTCCATCATTGAGATGGCTCCATTTAAGGCCCTGTATGGCCGGCGATGTCGTTCTCCTATCGGGTGGTTTGAGCCTGGCGAGGCTAAGTTATATGGCACCGACCTGGCGAGGGATGCTTTAGAGAAAGTGAAGTTGATTCAGGAGAGGCTCCACACATCACAGTCCAGAAAGAAGAGTTACGCGGATCGGAAGGCGCGTGCCGTATCATTTATGAAGGGGGACAAGGTCTTGTTGAAAGTCTCGCCGATGAAAGGTATTATGAGGTTCAGGAAGAAGGGCAAGCTGAGCCCAAGGTTTATAGGTCCTTTCGAGGTGTTGAGGCGAGTTGGAGAGGTTGCTTATGAGCTTGCTTTACCTCCCAGTTTATCAGGAGTTCATCCGGTCTTTCATGTATCCATGCTCCGGAGGTACCACGCCGACTTCTCTCACGTGGTTGATTTCAGCACCATTCAGTTGGATGAGAGTTTGGGCTACGAGGAGTAGCCAGTTGCTATTATTGACAGACATGATCGCCAGTTGAGGTCCAAGAGAGTATCTGCAATAAAGGTCCACTGGAAGGGCCATCCAGTCAAGGAGGCTACTTGGGAGTCCGAGGAGGACATGCGGAGCAGATATCCACACTTATTCAGCACTTCAGGTATGATTCTAGACCCGTTCGAGGAAGAACGTTTGTTTAAGAGGTGGAGAATAAAATGACCCGACCGGTCGTTTTGCGTGTTAGGACCTCGTTCCCTTAAAGGTAAGTAAATTCCACCCGAATGTTGGTTTAATACATGAATTCATAGGTATATTAACATCCTAATTAGTAGAAATCATGGGTTAGGGCAAAACTCTAGGTTTTATGAAAATGAAGAAATTACCATGGAATTGGTTATGAAAACATACAAAAATCACATAATGTTGATCCTTAGACTATGGGTGCGTGTTTCCTTCAAACATTTCCGGAATCCGAGCATGCGGATCTCGGAGTGTATTTCAGGATTTTTCAAAGTAAGTTGAAATAGCTAAGTAAATAAGGAAATTTTGTACTTTTGAGTATAAATTAATTTATTTATGCAACATTTGACTAGTTTCGAGTTCTTGAAAGACGAGTTCGGAGTTTCGGGCGCATTCTTGACCCGAAGAGTAGGCTTGGCACGAGGTGAGTCTCCTTTCTAACCTTGTAAGAGAGAATTGTCCCCATAGGTGATTATAAATGATTGCATATCCTTATTTGGGGGGGTCTATATACGCACGAAGTGATGAGAGTCCGTGCGTATCTACTATTATGCCTTGACGGGTAGTTTAGGATTCACAAGCATGACTTATGCGTTGCATCCATGATCTTTCCTATGGTCTAGGTAGTCTAATATCCTTGAATTTAATATATAAAGGCCTTGGAGGTTATATTCAATGTTGGCATTATCGAATCCTTTTTCTGCTAAGTATGATCCCATGTTAAATCATCCGAAATCCTTGTTAAGTATGTATATGTATACGGGAACCCGTGTCGCATGTATGATTCGCGAGCGGGGATCGCGAGTGGGGAAGATAGATGCATCTATGGTTCGGGCTGTTCGACCCTCAACAATGCACATTTACTTTTCACGTTGTATCGGCCGTACGTTCACGGCCTGTAATGTAGTTGAATATTGATGTGAAGCCCTGNTAAGTCAAACAAGTTATGAAACAAAACTGGTTCATAGTTTTACTTAAACTTTAGGTCAAATGTTATTAAGCTTTTCTCCCAATATGCTAGGAATTACAGGGTTATCTACCCACCAAATTAAAGATATATTAGTCTAGTTTCCAACTCATTAAACCATTTATCAATACAACATTGTAGTAGAGAGATATAGACTTTTTCGCGAGACTGCACAAGCTGCTAGGTGACAAGTAGGTGGGTCACCTACTTGGTTAAATGATAGCCCAAAAAGAGGCAATTTCAGGTCAGACAAAGAGCCCATTAAAAGGCTTATATCCTGATATATATCACCCATTATATTTCATAAATAACCATACCTAAACCCCTGCAAACTTCCTCCCAAAAACATTCCACAAACCCTAATTGATTTTCCCTCTCTTTCAAGTTCAAGTTGGGGGTAAACCCTAGAGTTTGAAGAACCAACATAAGGGCTGAGTTATCCAACAAGTAAGGTGATTTTACTGCTCTATTTAATCCATTTATATTCTGTAAATTCATGGTAATTCGTTTTATACTTGTAAGAACTCACGGGACGGTGATCGGAAGCCGTGAGTTCGAGTTATTCACTTGTAGCGGACTGTTTTGTGTTAATGTTGGGCTGCGTGTTTTACTATTGTACTATGGAGTTTTGGAGGAGGAAGGGTGTGGAGAAACACCATATATATGTAGGGTTTTGGGCTGGTCATTCGTCGTAACATTTCCGGGTTGTTTGACACGACTACGATGGTCGTCTTATGTATGAAGTTGTTAGGTTGTGTATGGACTATTTTGGGAGGCTCAATTTGATTATTATTGGTGCTGTTTGGGCTGTTTGGTGATTGGTTTGACTTGTGTGAAGTCATATATATAGGGGAGTTTCTGTCCGTTTCATCGTAAAATAGGTTGTGGTCGATACACAATAGTTATGACGCTTAAATGATAACGATAGTGTCGTTTCTCTTATTGCAGACTAAGGAGTCGTGACAATTGCATAGCTTGAGATTGGGCCAGTATATACAAGCTATGTGAGGCTATCCCTTTCCTTCTTTTTCACGACTCCGATTGTACATAATGCAATGAACGAGCTTCCAAAGATACTCTACTCTTAGAAGCTAGCAGTACTTACATTGTTTCCCTTCTTATGGAAAAATTGATTTTGAGGTTGCTTCTCTTATTCTTATGTTATCAATGTTGTTGGTACTTCTTGATTATTATAAGATTCTTGATGAAGAGTTAATCCTAATAACATGTACGGAGAATATCGACCTTACGTCTCTCCGAAAGGTTCAAAATATGATTCCAATGAGTCCTACATGCATTATATATATGTAGCTATTTTACTCTACCGAGCCGGGCTATAGTCGGCCGGCTATGGCACCTATTGTGCAACCACGGATCAGTTGGGTTTATCGAGTCCTCTTCGAGGCCGGGTATGATATGATAATGATGATGCCCACAGAGGTGAATGTTTTATGATGATGATGA
>ML286118.1:8903-63506 GCA_005239495.1 Nicotiana undulata
CGACCCCGATAGCCTATTTTCCACTGCCGACCGAAAATCACCAAAAACTAACTTTCGCCAATTCAAGCCTAATTCTACACCGGACATCACAAAATTGTTCTGAACATACTCCTAAGTCCCAAATCACCTAACGAAGCTATTCGAACCATAAAATCCGCATTCCGAGGTCGTTTACTAATAAGTCAACTCTTAGTTGACTTTTCCCTTTTTAAGGCTATTTTAAAAGGCTAATTGACTGAATTCTCACTACAACCATTCGATTTCAAGCCTATCAACTCTAATACATCAATTACAGTATAACCAATCTATATCAAGTCAATAACAATAATTATACTGTAGGTTTTTACGTAACGACGGACCGGGTCATTACAATACGCCAGAATGCCCTTACTCACCGCCTTTCTACTCAATGCATCGGCCACCACATTGGCCTTCCCCGGTGATACAATATAGTGACATCATAATCTTTTAACAACTCTGACCATCTCCGCTGCCTCAAATTTAGATCTTTCTGCTTGAATAAGTACTGGAGACTGTGATGGTCAGTAAAAATCTCACACGGCACGCCATAAAGATAGTGCCTCCAAATTTTCAATGCATGAACAATGGCTGCCAACGCTAAGTCATGAACATGGTAATTTTTCTCACGGACTTTCAACTGACGAGACGCATACACAATCACTTTGCCATCCTGCATTAATACCATTCCAAGTCCAACTCGGGAAGCGTCACAATGCACCGTGAAAGAATCTGAACCTGATGATAATACCAACACCGGTGTTGAAGTCAAGGCAAATCTTAAGTTTTTGAAAGTTCAACCCACACTCGTCTGACCATTCGAATTGAACATCCTTTCGGCTCAATATGCTCTTAATAGTTGTTCATAGTCACTTACCGAATCATCAAACAGCTTCACGTTAACAATAATCTCCTTTCAAACCTTCACAATACTGATAACGAGATGCGATTCCTGAAGACCTCATAATTATATATCCGACTTAACGTGTCTCATCTAACGCCACATGGGCGGGCACCTACCTTGTAGGCCAAGGCTCAATAATTATAACACGAATTTGGAAAATTATGCACAGTTAATTACTTAATTTCCTTATTTATTTACTTATTATTAGTATTACTTTTATTATTATTTATTCATTTATTATTATGATTATTATCATTATTTCATACATAAATTGTTGAATAGGCCTAACAGACATGACACTCTACCAGTATTATAGTAAAATTTTGATTCACATGGAAGAATTTAAACACAAGAATTTCCACTACAAGGATCTCATCCTTACACAACTTCCACCGCGGCTCGTAGCCCGGTTTAAACATACCAAATCATATCAAAACGCGAGGATCTCGTCCTCAATTCTGAAACACAATTAATATGTATATCGCCACTCAAAACCTTCCATTTTCTTCTTTTGAATATTATCCGTTAAATAAAATTACAACACGTAATGATAGACATAGTTACCTCCTTAGAATTTCTCAATACAAGTATTCCCATAAGTAGATTTTTGAGTTACGAAGCTCACCCGAGAGTGGAGCATATTAGAAGAGTTTTATTAGATACGTATAACCGAATTAAGTTTAGGAAATCATCACTTTATAATAATTAGAGATTTTTCTTGTAATGACACTATTTAATGTAGCGACCTAAGCCATACCATAGAAAATATACCAATAGGATAGGTCTCCACCTCTAGGAATCTGACCTCCACCTTCGACATGTAAGTTGAGTTGTAACTGCAATGGGACACATAGCTTGAGTGTTCTGATGAAATATGACTCTCCCAAGTCTAGGACAATTTCTACCACTAGCCGAAATAAAGTATCAACCTTCCCTGACTCGTCCAAAATTTGGCAATCATATTTGAGTTCTTTAATGAGTCTGTGGACTTGCTTTCTGGCTAGATAAATCGAAGTAGGAGGGTGACAGACTGACTTATCGAACCTGGTAGCATGTTCTAACACCGTCGTATGACCTGACGCAACCGCTCAAACCTTATGCACCACGCATTATGGAGGGTCCGAGAAACAACTTCTTTCAAAATCATTTATGAGAATTAAGTCAAATAGTTGATGTTGCACTGGCTGGTCGTACTTTTCGTAGGCTTGCCTCACCCATCGGCGACCAATTTCATCCTTTACCATGTTGACTCAACACAGCTGAGCTACCCCACTTATTCGTGTACTCATCGTTATTCCTTGGGATAACTCTTATTCCTATTGATGCACAACGACCCCACAAGTAAAGCCTTATACAGAGAGTTTTTGGCACGAACCATATAGTCTAGAAGCTTGTCAACCATTGTACTCCCTCTGGAGCACCCCCAAAATTCGCAACCATAACTTCCACGCTGATTAAACCTTCTGTAAATCTAAAGTTGTTTATATAACTCTTTTGGTACTGAGGTAAATGGTTATTAAGGAGACAGACACACCGAAATCCTTAGCTTTATCTCTTGCAAAAATCTCAGGCCTTGTACCTTTCAAGCCAAAATCGATATCACACATGACCCCGCAATCTATTCCTTGACAGTGGACTTTCTCACTTGGAACGAAGCCATAGGTCACAATGTATGATAATCCATGATGTTAAACTTCACAGCTCACATACATCAACTCCGTTGCTTTCAATTATTCCCTTGTTATGTAGTACCGAAGTAACTATGAATCCCTTTGAGATATGGGCTAGTCCAATATGTACCGACTGAGCTAGAACCTCCACGTCTAGATCCATTTGAGACTGTACAATAGGTGTTGATGTTCGAGCTTTGAAATGAGATATGCTTCTGTCTATTTCCCTAATCGTAGCTGTCATTAGGGCTTCATCTCTTGTTCGGTTGCAAACGCTTTGCACGTTGTCGAGATTTGTGAGAGGACAAGAATAGACAGGTTCAATCATCCATGGTAGAATGAATTCGCACGATAGAGTAGGATAGAGGTGAGATTGTTCCTAACTCAATAGCCTCTGAGAGATAAGTACAGACGTCTCCGTACCGATCCTTCAGACTCTACTAATCTTATTCGTGGATTGTGGGACCTAAGTAAACCTAGTGATCTGATACCAACTTGTCACGACCCAAATTCCCAACCTTAGGGATCGTGATGGCGCCTAACACCATACTTGCTAGGCAAGCCAATGTTAGAAGTCGATTAACTAATTTTCTTGATTAATTACTTGAGCATAAATAAATAAATTTCAATTGAGTCTAATTAAAACAGTTCCCAACAAAAAATAATGATAACAATGACCATTAAAATAAAACGGATCACGAACTAATTATGTAAACAACTCTAAGACTACCCCAGGGTCTGGTGTCACAATCCACAAACTACTAAAGAATACTACAAATAATGAATGAAAGAAATAGTGTAACTATTTTGAATAATATAAAACATTGTATGTAACAATAGGAGAAGACTCTCGGAATTTTCGAACGCCGGCAGATGTACCTCGTGTCTCCAAATGAATGAATAGCCGCTCTAAATATCTCTACTGATGGTCAGTACCTGGATCTGCACAAAAGAGTGCAGAGTGTAGTATCAGTACAACCGACCCCATGTACTGAGTAAGTGTCGAGCCTAACCTCGGCGAAGTAGTGACGAGGCTAGGACAAGACACCACATAAAACCTGGATATTTATACAACCTTGCTAGCAGGAATAACAACAATTAAGGAATCTAAAAGAAATAACAATTAATGGGAAGGGAGCATGCGATGGGGAATTTCAAACAAAATAAACGAGGAAAACAATAAGGCAAACCCAGATAGTGATCAACAATAATTTTAGAAATTAAAAATAGAAAAAAAACTTGCACGGCATCACCCTTCGTGCTTTTACTCTCAGCCTCACCAAATAATAAATATAATACACGGCATTACCCTTCGTGCTTTACTCTTTTCCTCACTATATGCATCAATATAAATGTAAATGTGCACGGCATCACCCTTCGTGCTTTATCACTCTTCCTTACCATATGCATAAATATAAATGTAAATGTGCACAACATCACCCTTCGTGCTTTATCACTCTTACCTCACCCAAACAGTGGAAACAATAATATCCCGGCAAGGGAATCAGCAATAGAAACAAATACCTCTCGGCAAGGGAATCAACTATAACGAATCTAGTTCTAACAGTTAACTTTGCTAAAATAAATCTCAACTTGAGCCAATGCTCAACAATGGTCAGTTACCAAGAATCATCATAAGTCTTGTTCAACATGGATAGTCATCAGTTTAAGCATGAACAATACATAATAAGAGTCACAACAGTCACAATATAAGACTCACGGGCATGCTTGACACCAATGTATAGATACTCGTCACCACACCTATATGTCGTACTCAACACTAACATGTATCAAACAAGACAACAACACTTATTCCCTCAAACTAAGGTTAGGCCAAACACTTACCTCAATTCCCAGGCCACTCACTGCTCAATTATAGCTTTTCCTTTCGAATTCACCTCCAACACATTCGAATCTAATTATAATTAGATTAATATCACTAATTAATGCTAAAGGAAGTAACTTTACTGAAAATAATTATTTTTCCTAAGTTTTCTAAAAAAAAAGTTAAAACCCGACCCCGAACCCGCTTGGTCCAAACTCGGGGTTCGGACCAAATTATGTTTACCCATTCACCCTAGAGCCCGAATATGCAATTAGTTTCGAAATCCGACCCCAATTCGAGGTCAAAATTTGATTTTTACAAAATTCCCTAGTTCTACCCAAACCCTCAATTTTTACCAAGAAAATTCTTAATTTTTGATTCAAAAGTGATGAAAAACATTGGGTAATTGAAAGAGAAGAGTTTAGAATTGTTTACCAACACTTTAGGGATGAATTTGTGTGAAGAAAATCGCCTCTAGGTCTTTGTAGTTCGAATATATATGAAAAATAGGTTCTGCCCGATTTTAAAATTAATTTTATATAGCAGGGCAGGCCTTTATCGCGTTTGCGTGAGCCTGCCCGCGTTCGCATAGGGTCAGGCCCGTTGGCCTTCGCGTTCGCATGGTCTTGAACGCGTTCACGTACCTTTACGCCTTGATCCCTTCGCGATCGCAGCCCAACGACCGCGTTCGCATAGAAGAAAACAAGGCTCCTCCCCCAAGCCCAGTTAACTTTGTGTGTTCGCGTGGCCCAACACGCGTTCGCGAAGCTTCAACCCGCCAGTGCTTCGCGTTCGCGTGAGGGGTTACGCGTTCGCATAGCACAACAAAATGACCTCCAGCTAAATTACTCTACACGTTCGCGAGTTGTCTAACGCGTACGCGATGAACAGTTGACTGCGCACCAGGTAACAACAAAACAACAAAAAATTTAAGTTTGAAACATCCCGTAGCCTATCCGAAACTCACCCGAGCCCTCGGGGCTCTAAACAAAACATGAACGCAAGTTTAAAAATATCATACGGGCTTGCTCGTGCGATCAAATCATCAAAACAACATCAAAATATACAAATTTAACCTCAAAACTCAAGATTTCCTCAAGAACACTCAAATTTCTAACTTTTCAATCGGATGTCTGAATTACATCAAATCAACTCCGATTCTCATGAAATTTCACCGATAGGCCTTAAATAACATAACGATCTTGTTCCGGGATCCGGAACCAAAATACGGGCTCGGTATCATCGAATTCACATATTATTTCTTGAATTAACTAGGAGAACAATTTTATTCAAAAATTGTTTTGTAAGGCTAGGGACCTCGGAATTCAATTCCGGACATACGGCCAAGTCCCATATTTTACTGCGGACCTTCTGGGATCGCCGGAACACATATCCGGGTCTATTTACTAAAAATGTTGACGGAAGTCAACTAGAACCAAATTTTAACCCTAGAAATTACTATTTTTTATATTTTTACATAAAAGCTTTCCGGTTTCACGCCCGGACTACGCACGCAAATCGAAGTAATTAAAATTAGTCTTTTTATGGATAATAAGCTCAGAATTAGGTCTGATTTCATAAAATGACACCTTGGGTCATCACAATCTCCACCTCTAAAACACATGTTCATCCTCGAACGAACATAGAAAATTACCTGAGTTGGCAAACAAGTGTTGATATTTACTCTGCATGTCTGACACAGACTCCCAATTAGCTGCCTCAACGGGCTGACCTTTCCACTACACTCAAACTGAAGGATAACTCTTCGACCTCAACTGACGAACTTGCTGGTCTAAAATGGCCTCCGGCTCTTCCTCATTAGACAAGTCCTTGTCCAATTGGACAGAACTGAAATCTAACACGTGGGACGGATTACCATGATATTTTCGGAGCATAGACACATGGAATACCGGATGAAATGAGGATAACCTTGAAGGTAACGCAAGTTTATAAGCTACCTCCCCCACTCTCTCAAGAATCTCAAATGACCCGATATACTTAGGGCTCAAATTTGTTAAAGTTAGAAATAAAATGTTGTATAGTGAAACAGCGGTGGTATTTTCTTCCAAATAATAAGAGCATCAATACTTTTAGAAGAAAATTAGAAAAAGGGTCCATTGATGGTCTACAATACCATAGTCAGCCAACTAGATTGCGTAAAAGATGAAATATCATGAAAAACTCGTGTAAATTGCGTGGAAGACTCCACTAGTATGGTAGGAGAAAAACATTGAAACTGTGGGCAAGTTTGGATTTAGCAATATTTTGCAAATTCATCGGATAATCATGCATTTGTCATTAAACTAACTCCAACTAGTTACCAGCTGATATTTAATTGATAACATTTTATTTTTAAGTTATTAGCCTGTTTGAAGTATGCACTTATAAAAAAATTTAAACTAACCACGAGTGGGGATTTAAATCAAAGAATATTATTCCAATGAGGTTGGTAGGAGTTAAGACTAACACCCAATGACGCCTTCTTTTGCATTTTCTTGTTTGAGAGAACACCCAATGGGTGTAAATTAGTTCATTAAGTAGTATGTATTTTTAATCATATACTCCCTCCGTTCAAAATAAGTGATTTTTTGGTATTTTTTTTGTGATCCAAAATAAGTAATTTTTTTTGATTTTAAGAATGAATTAATTATTTTTTTCTTACATTATCCTTGAAGTAAATAGTATTGGAATATATGTTATGAGTATTTATGTGAGATAATAAAAGTTAATATGGTCAATTTCATTGTTAATTAATGCTAAAAGATAAATTTCTTAATCTTTATGAAAACATTCATAAAATTTCACTTATTTTGGATCTTCTCAAGTTCTTATCACGAGTTCACGTTCATAGATTCTCCTTGAAAGAGTCAAATTTAAAAAAGAAAAAGAAAAAAAGAAAGGTCGCATGCTCAACTAACATTCAAATTTGACACTTCCCTAAATAAAGCGGCGTCCCCCGAGATTTCGCACTTCAAGGCTCAAGCCGAATCTTTATTTGTTTCCTCAACAAGAATAGATAAATGTCTCATCTTATTGCTCCATAATACAAGGCATTCACGCATTCACACAGGATTTGAGAAGAAACGCGCCCAAGCTATGTGATATAAAATGTCTATTTTAATATAAATATTAATTATTATTTTTACGATTCGGACCTGTGACTTATAGGTCACATAGCAGCAGTTGTCTAAGACTCCCTATCTTATTAATCCGTAATAATTTGTAATACATTTAAAATAAATCATAATACCTTTTATTATTCGAAAATCATTGAATTTCACTTTTTTTTAATTTTCTTTAAAAAGGATTTTATAATGTTATAGATGTTTAATCAATTTATCATGATTAAGCAATTTATTAAAATAAGAATATATACTACTAATTAATCATAATTCACATACAAATACATAACATGCATTTATTAATTTAATCAGATCAAAACTATGTCATACAAATTGAAAAGGAGAAAATAATAAAATATAAATTACTTGAAGTGTATAGGAGTAACAGGGGTGGCTCAATGGTAAGGCTAGTAAAGCCTTAGCTTTAGGACCCCTAAATTTTAGGCCCCAAAAATATTTTTAGTTGTGGATTTACTATCTTAGTTCCGCGTAAACAATATTGAAGTTTATAAAAAAAAGAGTATCAAATCCTTATAAAAATGGAAAGAAAGACTATTTGTTTTTTAACAATATAAATATTTTAGAAATTTGAATTAAGATACTCAAATCTTCATATTGATAAATGATGTTTTTTATAATAAGATCCAAGGTAACGAATTGTAAATACGTGGCTAACCTATAATTAACTTGAATTTTCTTACCAATGTGAATTTTAATATTATATTTTGTAAGATAAAGAAGGAAAAAAAGAAACCAATGTAATAGTAATACTATATTTTGCAAGATAACTATACCATAAACAAAAAAGAAAAAAAATAGGCCCCTTATTAAAATTTGGCTTTAGGCCACGAGTTTTATTGAAACGTCTTTGAGGAGTAACATTTAAGGAGACAATTAGGGTGTTTTGGTACGAAGGAAAATGTTCTCCTAGAAAATGGTTTCATGGAAAATGAGTGAGTTTATGACTTAAAGGGTGTTTGGCACTGGCGTATAAGTTTTTTTGGCTAATTTACGCATTTGGTAAAATTAAAAGAGCTTATAATTTAAGTGCTTATAAGCCAAAAATAAACCAAAAGTCATAAGTTGGTCTCCCCCAACTTATCAAATTTCAGCTTATAAGCACTTTAGGTTTGACCAAAATATTTACTATTTTATACCTAAAATACTTCTTTTAAACAAAACTCTTCGTATAGTTTTACTCAATCCCAGATCTTCAATACATATTAAGTGCTTGTTTCTTCTCTACATACGCTGTATGCATTTTTAAAGATTTTTTCTTAACTTTTGTTAATTTATACTCCACCCCTTCTAATTATGATTGTATACTTATTATAATATATATTATATTTATTAAAAAAAATATTATCTAATTATTTTTATAATTAAAAGACACATGATAAATAGGTAGAATCTATGTAGAATATAAAATTTACGCTTTTAGTAGTATAAATTGTTATAAGGTCATTTAAGTCATTTTAACATAAAAAGATCTTACCAACACTTTTTAATCAAACAGTTTCAACTGCTTATTATTAATTTCAGCACTTTTATCCAAACACGTAACTGCTTATTTTTTAAATCAATTTCAGCACTTAAAAGTGCTTTCCAACGCTTAATGCTTATCAACTGCTCTAAATCAGCTAAACCAAACATGCTCTTATTTTCCCTTGTTTGGTTAGTGAACGAAAAATATGATATTTATTTGTTGAAATAAAAAAGTATTCTATCTATAACTTGAAAAAGCGTACTATTATAATATTTCTATTTAGGGTGGGGTGTGGATGGGGTGGGTGTGGGGTTGTGGATGAGGTGGGGGTGGGGATTGAGTAGAGTGAGGGGCGTGTGATTGGTGGAATGAGGAATATGGTAGAAAAGGTTGAAAAAGAGTTTTGAAAAAAGTTTCCTCTTCTCTTGATTGGAAAAAACATTTTCCAAAAAATATTTTACTTCGTACCAAACAAACCCTTAAAAATATTTTACCTCGTACCAAACACACCCTTAATGTTGAATTTGATTAGAGATTTAAGGGGTCATTTGGTAGAGTGTATAGGAATAATGCTGAATAGAGTGTATTACTAATGCTGGTATTAGTTATGTTTGCATAGTTATGTTGACATATTTCTTGTCCGTTGTTTGGTTTGATGTATTAAAGCATTGCAAAATTTCTAAAGAACTTTTTGTTTATAAAAATACTCTCATAACCAGTCCATCACTTTATCATTTTAAAAGAAACATATATTAAAGAATGTTTTTATATGAAAAAAGTTTAAAAGAATTATTTAATTTGTCTACCTATATTGTAGTATAGAATTTAATATTTATTTATAAAAAATAAAATATGTTAAGTATTTATTTATTTACTAGGGTTATAATTTTATTTTAATAGCATATTTTAATTAAGTATAAATTTTGAAGGATATTTTTATCTTTAACTAAGTTAATGGATGTATTAAACCAATTGCATTATTAATATCATAATTTCTTATGTAATAGTTATGCACAAGATAATAGGTGGTATAATGTATAATTAATAATTGCATAACTAATGTATAAGACCAAAATGTGTACGAAACAAAATACATCCTACCAAACTACCCCCAAGTGCCAAGAATTTGACAGTAGGTGGAGATAGGGTCAAGAAAAACCACCATCTAAAAAAGGAAAAGAACAGAACAGAACAGAAGAAAGTGTTCCTCCATTTTCTCTACCAAATTAATGGAGGACAGTAGTTCAACTTTTTACAGTCAAAGAGATTCGTAACGTATGGTATAGTAACGTGGTTGAAACAGAAAAATACAAAAAGCGTGTTCCGTCTTTTTGGCGTTTGTTTTCCTTTGCCAGCTACTCCACTTTTACTTGCAGTTTGTCTCTTGCAGACGCATTATTAATTAAACAAAAAAAATCCAATATATATATATCTAACTATCGCTTTTTATATTCAAAAGTTAAGATTTTCAGAAAGGAAAAGGCCTTTTTGTACTGCTACTAATTTTTTTTAGAGAGAGAAAATGGGTTCTATTGGGAATCTGGCTAGGAGAGCAGTGCTGACTAATACACCAGTTATGGTTCAGGTAATTGGAATAAGTGAATCCTGACCTTAGATTGGATTTTTTTTTTTTGTTTGGTTTAGGTTTCTGTGAATTAATGGGATGATAAATATTGGATTTTTTAAATAATTGATATGCTGGTTTTGTTTGTGTTTTGCAATTTTGTAGATACAAGAATTGGTTCGAGGTGTTGAAGGTTGCATTTCTCTAGCTCAGGTTTGTTTACTTTAACCAATGTTTTTGAGTACCTTGTTTTCTGCTATTTTTATTTTATTGTTCCACTCTTAATTGAAAGGTTCGAAAACTTGAGAACTGTGATTACTCATCCTTGTTGTTCTAAGATTACAAATCATCTTTTGTGCACTTCAAAATCTTGATTAGATTAACTTAGATTAAATTGACTTGTCTGACGTGTTCGAATTTTGCCCAAACTTATTCTTAAGGTTATCAATTTTCATTTCCTTCAGTTGAAATATGAATTGCTTAACATATAGAATAAGCTAGTAATGGAAATAAAATCCAATTGGACTCAAATAGGAGATTATGACTGGCCATTGAGCTCAGAATGGGTATAAGGTGTAGGTGAGTGGGTTATGGGCCAAGAGCATATATATAAGTGGCGCTACTGGTATAAGGTCGGCATTCTTTCTTAAGTTTTTGCTGGAGGAATGGTTGATCCATATATTTCTCTGATATTTGCGAAGTAAGTTAAATTGCTGAAATTCCGGTTTTGCGAAAGAAATTTTCGGGTTTCTCCCATGATCGACGGGGTTACAAACTTCCTTTTGTATGTTCCATGCCCGTTTGTCCTATTCATGTGGAGAAACGACTTATGATGCTTTTATTCTTTTGATCTATTTTATACTTGAGTTAACCAATAAGTATGCAGCGATACAGAAGAATAATCAGCAGTGAGAGATAAGTTACCCCTTAGTTATTCTTCTATTATTAGGCTGTCTAGAAAGGACTGGTACCCTCAAGATCTGAGGACCAATCTATTGACAAGGAAGTGTACTGAACCGACACCAAAGAGTAAACAAAAGGAAGAACAAATTACTATCTGTCAATGGGTGTACTTTTCTGTTTTGCCTGATTATAGCATGTCCTTGTTTTCTGTCTATCCATTTTGGGATCATCTTATTTTCTTTTCTTTGCCTTTTAGGGGGTAGTGTACTGGCAACCACCTGCACAAGCACTGAATAAGGTGAAAGAAATTATCTGGGAACCTTCAGTTAGTCGCTATGGTGCCGATGAGGGCCTTCCTGAGCTCAGGGATGCATTGACGAAAAAGGTATGGTTTCTCAGTTGGATTACTCTGGTTTGCATCTTATAAGGTGGTGAGTAGTGGAACAAAAACTGGAGTGGCTTAGGATACTTTGCCTAGTGAACCAATAGTTATGGCTGCATATGGAATTGGGCTCATCTCATGTCTTCAAACTATGTTATTCATTCATTGAGATTTTGGTTTTTACTTAGTCCAGTCTAATACTTTCTTTGTGCCTTTCTCCAGTTGGGTCGTGAAAATAGCTTACATAAATCGTCAGTCATGGTTACTGCTGGCGCAAATCAGGTAGGCCGTTACTCTTTTAATGTTCTATCTTAAGCTGAATGCAGACAATGTCAAAGAGCCATTTGTGGTGGAATGGAAATGCTTCATTTAAGGACGAATTAATGTGTGTACATGTATTTGTTCTTTGTTGGTGACTACTTTTAGGCTAGCTGTATACCCATTGCTAAGAAATCTCTAATGAAGCCTTAAACTAAATGATTTCAGGCTTTCGTAAACGTCGTTCTCACACTGTGTGATGCTGGCGATTCAGTCGTTATGTTTGCACCATACTATTTCAATGCATACATGTCATTCCAGATGACAGGTGTTACTGATATTCTGGTGGGTCCTGGTGACGCAAAGACACTTCATCCGGATGCAGGTTCCTTCCATTAGTTTACCTTAAGATTATTATGCTATATGTTGTGTTTGTATATCTCTTTTGTGCTAGCTTGCATGGCCAAGTTTGAGTGCCCAAGCATTTTTTTCTTTGTCCTTTGACCACTTGGCAATTGATTGTAATCATCCATATTTACTTGGAGTTATTTTGTTTTCCCATTGCTTGAAACTTCTCACAAATTTCCTCTACTCTGAATCTAAAACTACTTCACTAGAAATCAATTTGAGAAGAGGTTGCTGCGGACGTAGTGATCTAGATATTTAGACTGTTGTCCGTAGAGCACTCCTTTTGTCTTTTGTCCTATTAGATGTCCTCCACTTGACAATGATCCAGTTAAGTGAGAGTGACCATTTGCTGCTACCACAAATGGTTTATATTCTTCTCGCCATCACTTCTTGTTATTTGTTCATAATATGCCACCTCACCCCAGCCGACCCAAAAGAAAAGAGTAGTTAGTAAGCCTCATGCCCAATTGACTATCTGATTTGGTTACATTATAACTTATAGTTTGATACTTTGACACATACCGTTAACCAGAATATCACCACTGTTTTGCATAATGGACTTGAGAGTTTCAAACATTATCTGCCTTCTTTATTTCATTGTGTATCCATTAACATATTCCATGATTTCTCAATTTCAGACTGGTTGGAGAGTACTCTAAAGAACACTGTACCAACCCCAAAGCTTGTGACTGTTGTTAATCCGGGGAATCCATCCGGAACATATATCCCTGAGTCCCTTCTTAAGGTCTTTATCTCATCTTTATAGATGAATGGATGGAATGAAGTCGTCAGTTATCCAAAATTCAGTAGATATTCTTTTGATTTTTACTTTATTGAAACATTAAAAGGTTGTTTTTTTTTTGTCATATAGAGGATATCTGATATTTGTAAAGAGGCGGGATGTTGGCTCGTAATTGATAATACTTATGAGTAAGTGTTTTTTCTTCTCGTATACGAATCTTTTAGTTTTTCATATTGACTTGAGAACCTGCTGTTAATGAGTGCTGCCATTTCATTTTCTTGTCCATGGACGAATGATGACGGTCTTAGAATTAAAGATGATGAGGAAAGTAATTGTTGAATGGAGTGGTCCTAAAATACTGCTGGTTAGACCAGTAAGAAACTTTGTGAATGTAAACCAACGACACAGGTTTTTGTTGCATCGTGAGAAATTTTTTTTATGCTTTGTGAACCTGAACATACATATCCAACATTTTAGGGGGGTGTTGGTTTCAAACAGTTGCCAATACATTAGGACTAGTTTGGTAAGGAAACTTCAGACTGCACTAAATTTGATAGGCAACAAAATTTATGACTGCCGGGATCTGCTGCATGATAATTTTAACTACTAAGAAGGGGAGAAAAGGAAATAGCTGAGGTGAAGAATGATCAGGTTTAAAATTGTTTGAGAGAGAAATGAATCTGAATCTTAATTTTCAGATTCCAGTAAGCAACCAGCTTGTCATTACACTTTACTGAACATGTCTAGAATTTTATCTTTATTTTGGGCCATTTGTTGCTATTTTGTTCTCAATTATTAGATGAAAGTTGGCTTTGTGAAGAGCTAATTTTATAAGACATGTTGCTATTGAGTCTATGCTCCCCCGTGAATGCATTTATCTTATTCTGTCAAGCATCGTCTCTGTTCCTTCTTTTTTCTCGTAACTTTATTCAGCACACTTTGCTTGTGGTTTATTATTTTTCCTGAGTGATATGTTCTTATATATATGTAGCAAGTCATTTGCAGGTATTTCATGTATGATGAGCGGAAACATGTCTGCATAGAAGGGAACCACATAATCAACATCTTTTCCTTCTCTAAAGCTTATGGGATGATGGGATGGAGAGTTGGATATGTAAGTGATGCTTGTTCTAACATTATATTTAGAAATACTAAAATTTTATTGGGCACAAAAGTGATTATTGTTCTGCTGGGCGACTCTTGATAGAGTATCTGCTGATGCAACCATAAAGTTGAGAGATGATTTTTCTATGTTTTCTGCAACTGCATTTCCTTGCCTCGTGAACTCTCTCGTCTTTACTGCACCTTTCTTTTAAAAACCAGTAAGTACAACACCTTTGGCTAACCATCTAACCTCGCCAGTCATTACCTTTTATAAAGAATACTGTTGTATGCTGTTATTTTTGCCTGGCTGAGGAATCTGCTGGGATTGTATGGTATAAAACTGGTCTCTGTCATTACCAAATTTAAGTTTCCTTTCGCAAAATAAATAACCAACCGATTAGATTTATTGCAATGAGACATGATTGCTTTATAACATGTTTTGGCTGAAATACATGTACATTTTGCAGTAAAATTCCTCTGCGAACTTTTGTATTGAATGTTTACTCCAGATTCTGAACTCACGAAATACTAAAACCTGTTTGTGTGGATTACTGGATGCAGATAGCATACCCTTCTGAAGTGGAAGGGCTTGCAGCTCAACTCCTTAAAGTTCAGGACAACATACCTATTTGTGCTTCTATAATCTCTCAACGACTCGCTCTTTACTCGATGGAAATGGGACCAGAGTGGGTTACTGATCAAGTAAAAGACCTTGTCAAGAACAGAGAGCTACTCCTAGAAGCTTTATCTCCTTTGGGAGAGGGAGCTGTTAAAGGGGGAGAAGGTGCCATTTACCTGTGGGCAAAGCTGCCAGATAAATACGAGGACGACTTCCAAGTAGTTCACTGGCTAGCTAAGAGGCATGGAATAGTCCTGATCCCCGGAAGTTCCAGCGGTTGTCCAGGTCATGTTAGGATCTCCTTCGGAGGATTGATCGAAAAGGACTGTCGGGTAGCTGCTGAAAGGCTCAGAAAAGGTTTGGAAGAACTTGTAAATAGTGGAATGGTTCATGATTTTCTCTCGAGTAAAAATTAGTATCAGCTTGTTCTCCTGGATACCAGTCATCAACACCACAGGAAAAGACACTTTGAATCCTTAATAATTGAAGGGGTTTTCAGCTATGCAACTTGATCATTGGAACTGCAGGCTAAAACTTGCCATTTGTATAGTTTCAAACAAAGTACTCATATGTACCTGATTTCTTAAATGGATAGTGGAAGTGTCTCATATTATCACTGAGCCTGTCTCTTGGAACTATTTATACATATAGGTCAATTACCAGGTTGTCAGAAATTGCCGAGGTCTATGGCACACGGTTCAAAACTTGGTAGATAATCGGCCCGTCCCTCTATTTCTCCACTTAATTATAGGTTGATGTTAGCTAAGCTAAAAAAATGGACTTCTAATGGACAATGTATTTTCGGGGGAAGTGCACAGCTAGCCAGTAATAAGATATGTATTTACTTTTAAGCCATTGTTTAAAATGTCTTTAGTCTTTAGCCACTGCTTTAATAAATTTTTACCCGCCCGGACGAAAATACCCTTCTGCTCATAAAATTCAGGACCAAGTGTCCTTAACTTATGAGCTTGTTATTGTAAGTTCAGGACTAGCTGTCCTTAATTTATGAGCTTGTAAGTCTAAGTTCAGGACTACATGTCCTTAATTTTTGAACTTGAGGGTGTTTGGATTGGCTTATAAAAAGTACTCCTTCCGTTCCAATTTATGTGAACCTGTTTGACTGGACACGGAGTTTAAGAAAAAATGAAGACTTTTGGAATTTGTGGTCATAAACAAGTCAAAAAGGGGCCTAGAGTATTTGTGTGGTTATAAAAACTTCTCATTAAGGGTAGAATTGTAAGTTTAACCAAAATTGTTTCCAAATTTAGAAAAGGATCATTCCTTTTTGGAACGGACCAAAAAGGAAATAGGTTCACATAAATTGGAACGGAGGGAGTAGCTTTTAAGCTAAAAGCCAAAAGCCATAAGTTGGTATACAATTGAAACATGGCACCTAAAGGGTTGGAGTCCTAGTTACAACACTTAAGTATGAGTCCATTATCTTTAAATTTCGTAGAAATAACACTACGTAGCCACTCTAAAGGGTTACTATTTAGTAATTAGTCAGCGCGTCCTCAATTTATGTTTTTCAGTTTAATTTATTCAGGACTAAAGTCATGAGTTGTCCTGAAGTTATGATTTTTGATTTAAAATTTCAAGACAAAATAAGTACATGATAATCCATAAATACAATCCCTGAGAATGATTATTTGTGCACTTGTTCCTTAAATTTTGTGGGTAGGATTAAGTTGGCAGTTGAGATACGCAAGAGCTGACTCGTTTGGTATAAGTATGCTAAAATATGGCATTAGGGTCACTTTAGTATCGGGATAAATTAAAAAATAGCAAAATTTACAAGTTGTCATTAAAAAATAGCCATAATTTCAAAAGTAATCGAAATTTAGCCACTTTTTATGTAAAGATAAATCTAAACGAAAACACTGTTTGAAATTCGGAAAATACTCAAGCATAATATACTGGAATTCCAGTATAATATATTGAAATTCCAGTATATTATACTGAAGTTCCAGCAGAGTATGTCGATGCAACATAATATGCTGGAAGTTCATACACATGTGCTCGAATCTCCAACATATTATGCCGGAACTTTCCACATGTTGGAGTTCCAGCATAATATGCTGGAAGCTCGTACACGTGCACCGAACTCCAGTATATTATGCTGGACCGGTCTCTGTTGTAGCAAAATAGTGGCTATTTTTAATGACTTGGCAAACACTGACTATTTTTGAATGACCAGTCCGAAAACTGACAAACCCGTGCTATTTTTACTTTAGTATCTCGTTGAATAATTTTGAACTAGTGAGGAGAAACTGTAGCTAAGTTACAATGCAAGTATTAACAAAAACAACAACAATAAAAACAAACCCAGTTTGATCCCAACATGTGAGGTCTGGGGAGGGTAGTCTGTACGCAGACCTTACCCCTACCTAATGCAGGTAGACATGTTGTTTTCAATAGACCCTCGGCTTAGGAAGGCCAAGTAGAAGAAGAGGAAAACAAGGAAGGAAGAAAGATGGAAGAGAAAAGAAAAGGGAGAGATAAAAGATAAGTAGTACCAAATAATAGCAACATGGAATACAATACTTGAGGCGAACAAAATCACATAACGTAATAAAAATCTAAAAACATGAAGGGACATGCATGCTACTAAGACTATCGGTGAATAATTATAAACTACCTACTACCTTCTACCTTAATCCTCGACCTCCATACCCTCCTATGAACGGTCATGTACTCAGTGAGCTGAAGCAGCGCCATGTCCTGTCTAATCACCTGTCCCCAGTACTTCTTAGGCCTCCCTCGACCTCTTCTCAAACTCTACATGGCCAACCTCTCACACCTCCTGACAGGAGCATCAATGCTCCTTCTCTTAACATGTCCGAACCATATTAGCCTCGACTCCCGTATCTTGTCCTCCACGGAGGTTACTCCTACTCTGTCCCGGATAGCTTCATTCTTAATCTTATCTCTCCTGGTACACCCACACATCCATCTCAACATCCTCATCTTTGATACTCTCATCTTCTGCACGTGGGAGTTCTTGACTGGCCAACACTCAGCCCATACAACATAGCCGGTCGAACCACCACTCGATAACACTTACCCTTAATTCTTAGTGGCACATTCCTATCACACAAAACACCGGAAGTGAGCCGCCACTTCATCCATCCCGCTCCGATGCGATGTGCGACATCTTCGTCAATCTCCCCATTAGCCTGGATAATAGACCCGAGATACTTAAAACTCGCTTTCTTGGAGATAACTTGATCATCAAGCTTAACCTCTACGTCTGCATCATGAGTCCAGTCACTGAATTCGCACTCCAAGTATTCTGTCTTGGTTCTACTCAGTTTGAAACCTTTAGACACCAAGGTATGTCTCCAAACCTCCAACCTCGTGTTAACTCTGCTACGCGTCTCCTCAATCAACACTATATCATCGGCAAATAGCATGCACCAAGGCACCTCCCATTGGATATGACGCGACAGTACATCCATCACCAAGGCAAATAGAAATGGGCTAAGAGCCGATCCCTAGTGCAACCCCATCACCATAGGGAAATGCTCCGAGTCACCACCCACAGTCCTCACCCGAGTCTTAGCATCATCGTACATGTCCTTAATCACCCTAATGTACTCCACCGGAACGCCACTAACCTCCAAACACCTCCCTCGAAACTTTATTGTATGTGTTCTCAAGGTCAATAAATACCATATGCAAATCCGTTTTCCTCTCCCTGTACTGCTCCACTAATCTCCTTATCAGATGAATTGCTTCCATAGCCGAACGCCCCGACATGAATCCAAACCGATTCTCGGAAATAGACACGCACCTCCTCATCCTGGCCTCCACCGCCCTCTCCCAAACCTTCATAGTATGACTCAATAACTTGATACCCATATAATTGTTGCAATTTGGATATCACCCTTGCTCTTGTAAAGCAGAACCATCGTACTCCACCTCCATTCTTCAGGCATCTTCTTTGTCTTTGAAATAACATTAAACAACCCAATGAGCTACTCCTAACCTTCCCGCCCCGCGCTCTTCCTGAATTCTACCGGGATTTCGTCTGGCCCTGTCGCTCTGTCCCTGCACATCTTACACATCACCCTTTCCATCTCATCTACCGTAATCCGCCTAAAGTACCCAAAGTCCCGCCGTCTCTCGGAGTGCTCCAACTCACCCAGCACAATGCGTATATCCCCCTCCTCATTCAACAATTTGTGAAAGTATGTCTGCCATCTTCTCCTAATGAGTTCCTCGTCCATCAACACTTTGCCATCCTCGTCCTTGATGCACTTTACTTGGTCTAAGTCGCGGGATTTCCTCTCCCTCACCTTGGCCAAACGGTACAACCTCTTGTCCACGCCTTTGCCCTCGAGCTCCTCGTACAAACGAGCAAATGTCGCGTTCTTAGTCGTCGTAACTGCTAACTTTGCCTCGTTCTTTGCCTTTTTATAACATTCCCGATAAGTCCTTTTTTCCTCCTCATTTGTACTCTCTACTAGCTTCAAATAAGCATCTTTATTAGCTTCCACTTTACCTTGAACCTCTCGATTCCACCACCAGTCCCCTTTATAACCCCCAGGAGAGCCCTTCGTGACTCCTAAGACCTCTCTAGAAGCTACCTTAATGCAATCTGCAGTCGTGAACCACATACTAGACGCGTCCCCCATACTCATCCAGGCCCTCATAGCCAACAACTTCTCCCCTAACTCCTGAGCTTTGTCCTTGGTCAAGTTACCCTATTTGATCTTAGGTTTCCTGCGCCCCGCCCTCTTCCTCCTACTCCTCTTGATCTCCAGGTCCATAACTAGGAGCCTATGTATAGTCGTGAGGTGCTCACTTGGGATGACTTTGCAGTCAGTGCACAAACCTTTATCGCCTTTCCTGCAGAGAAGGTAATCAATCTGAGTCTTGCCCATTGAATTTATGAAAGTGACTAGGTGCTCTTCCCTCTTCGGAAAACTCGAGTTAGCTATAACCAAATCAAAAGCTCTAGCAAAATCCAACAGTGAATTACCTCCCTCATTCCTATCCCCAAAATCGTACCCGCCATGCATATCATCATAACCCTTAGCACTAGCCCAATATGACCATTGAAATCTCCGCCAACGAACAACTTCTCTTTGTGCGGGATACTACGCACCATCTCGTCCAAATCCTCCCAGAATTGCTTCTTGACCTCCTGATCCAAACCTACCCGAGGAGCGTATGCACTAATCACGTTTACAGTAAACCCACCAACTACCAGCTTAATACTCATCAACTTGTCATTTACCCTCCTAACCTCAACCACGAGCTCCCTGAGGTCCCTGTCTACTAAAATACCTATCCCATTCTTGCCCCCAGCGCTCCTTGAGTATCATAGTTTAAATCCGTCTACATTTCGTGCCCTAGTACCCTTCCATCTAATCTCCTGAACACACGCTATGTTGATCTTCCTCTTCTGAAGAATCTTACCTAACTCTATAGACTTCCCCGTCACCGTCTCAATGTTCCATGACCCAATTCTCAGCCTAGAGGTTTTCTTATCCCCCTTCCCACCCCTGGACCCCATCCCTACCCGAGGACATGACCTTACTCTTACATCGTTCACTACTGTCACTATAAGCAAAAAGTATTAGGTAAACACTACCACTAATAACCAAAAACGGGAACGAAGGACTACAAGCTACGTACCCGAGAGCTAAAAACAACTCAAAGGAGCGGCTACGAGAACAGAAACACGAGCAAGCACTAGAACAATGAATCTACCACGTCTACGAAACTACACATATGCAAACACAGAATCAAAATGAATAGATGAAACCTTAAGCTTAAAACACTAGTAGAAAATATAGAAAAAAACAATCAATCCAATCAATATTGTCGGCAAGACAACAGTAAATAGATGTGCGTAAATAAAATTCAAGAAAGATGGAACCTGGATCACAGTCGGGAATGTCCGGACTGTTTGTTTTAATATGATTCAAAGGAGTTCTTTTCCGGCCCAAAAATTAATTCTTAATAACTATTTTTCTCCTCTGAAGTTTGCAAATCAAGAACAACGAGGACTACAAAATTCGTGAATGCAAGAGAATATTGATTAAGATTTAAAAAAAAAAAATATTTTCTGTTATCATTTTCTTTCGCGCAATCTAATATGGATTTTCATTCATCTTACAAATATTCAAGTACAAAATTACGTCAGCTCGTAGTATACTTAGGGTAAATATTATTGATCTTTTTCCCCTCGTATTTTGAGCAAAATAGATTAAAAAATGGCAGTGTATAATATATTTCCTAATAGTATGAGTAAAAATACCAAATTAAACTTAATTTATCGTAGCATGACTCATGAGGAACAATATTAAATTAAAATTTATGAGTAGATAAAGACCAAATGTGTATAATTTTCACAAAGAGAGGGGGTAAGTCGGTGATAAAATAGCCAGCAAGGATGGCCTTTGCAATTTACATTTTAGACCGGGTTACCTTATAATAACCAAACATATATTAAACTAAACTAACTCCTCGTCTCCTCCTATAAAACCGTTTTGGTCAAACGAGTCAAACCTCTTTCTGTTATGTCAGAGGTCATTACTGTAAACCCAAGATAAAGAAATACATATATTCTGATATTTAATTTCATTTTTTATTTTCATATCCCTTCTATTTTCTTGAGTTTTAACTTTAAACTCAACAGCCCGCCTCTACTGTTCAATCTCCATTATTTTTGTTGATCACTTTCTTGAAGCTGAGATTGCAGAACAAGGTTCCTAATCTACTTTTTTATTTAATTACATTGTTTATATGGTCTCTGTAGTTTCTTGAAATATTGAAATTTTAATTCGCCGCTTTTACATTGTTAACTTTTTTTCTATTTGATTGCAGTGGGTAGTCTAATAAATTTGAATTCTTGGAGTTTTTTTTCCAAGATGTGGTTGAGTAAATAAAGAAGAAGAAGAATGTAGGCAAATTTCCTTTTTTGGGTTTTGATTATGTAGATGTTTGGTAAAGAAAGTATTGTGAATGTTGCTTTTAGGAGAGTGTAGTTTGATTTTGAGCAACATTTTGAATTCTTGATGTGAGGTGCCTGCTGTTTAAATTGAAAACATTTTCATAAGTGGATTATAATTTTTATGTATTTGAGTATGGAATCTTGGGTATTTCTTGTGCGCATGTTATTTTGATTGGTATTATATTCTGAATTTGAATTCTTGAATCTTGGACCGTTTCTTATGAGCAAGGTCATAGAGCTATTATTTCAAAAAAATCTGATTAAGGAAATGTTATGGCAATATAGTTTGATAAAAATAGGAATTAGGGAGTACAATTTCTTTGGCTGCAAGAAGAAATTTTTTTATGATAATCTATGCTAATCATAGTTTCACTTGTTTTGATAGATGAATGAATTTTTTTTAATTCTGTTGTCACTCTTAGTATCAACTTTTCTTATGCTGCATGATTATTGATATCACATATTACTAATTTTCACAAGTTTGCAGGTAAATGAGCGATCAGTTCAACTTAAGAGCAAATTGACTAGCGTATTTCCATGCCTCCACTTACTATGAAGAGAGGAAATTCAGTAATCTCTGCTGAAAATGAGTCGATGGTTCGAATTACAAGATCTCGAGCTGCTGCCCCTGAAAAATCCACGCTTGCACGCTGCGCAGAACTGCCAAAGCCACGGGGTCAGAAACGTGCTCTGCAGATAAATTCTAACACAGCAATCCTCCGGGAGAGGAAGAGGAATGCTCCTCTTGTGGAGCAGAAATGCCGGGCAGTGCTTAAGGATGTCACAAATCTATGTTGCAAGAGTTCAAATGGAGACTGCCTCAATGCTGCCAAAGTCTCAGTTAGTAGCTCTTCTTCTGTTTTACTTTTATTATCTACATTGCCATTAACACAATCTCGTGTCTTATTACCTTGTTGTTGCTTCTATTTGTTTATTGCTTCATTTTTTCTTCTCTTGAACGGAGGGTCTTTTCGAAACAGCCTCTCTACCGTCATAAGGTAGGGGTAAGGTCGGCGTACACTTTACCTTCCTCAGACTCCACTTGTGGATTTCACTGGGTTTGTTGTTGTTGTTGTTGCCATTGGCACAACGTGAAACAAGTTTCATAGTTTGACAGTTGTAGAGTCCCTTAAATATCAGAAAGAGTTTTGAACTGATCTGAAATATTGCATATAGAGAATACTAAGGTGAATTATTCATGTCTTTTATGTGCTTCTATTTCATCCCAATAAAGCTTTGGTCATATTGTGTATGCTTTCCTACTGGTTCATTTTATCCCTCTTATTATCTGATTTAGTTTATTATAAAATTTTCAGAAGAAGATCATGCGAGTTGGAAACAGTTCTCTGAATGTGTCTAAAGTGACCACTTCGGTCGACGCTGAGGTCCATCAATTTCCAACCAAGTTACCACCAAGTAGGCTGCGAGCATGTCTTTCTAATATGAGAAGTACTATTTGAGCCAGTAATGAATATCACCTGATTTGACTAACTGCAGGGAGTAGCATATATCGAAGTTGCTCTGACAGAAAGTTCCATGAGCAACAGCAAGGAAATCCAACAGTAATCAAAAGTTTTTCAAGACAAGGTTAGTTTCCTTTTAATTTGTTTCACTGAACCAATACAACTTTTGATAACTTGTGGTTGTATTGACTATACAAGAACATAAAGAAAGAGAGCTGACGATAACAAATGATTTTTCTGTAGTAACATTTATAAATCATTGAGGAAGCCCTGGTCTTATCTTCGTACTTTATTCCTGAGTACTAAGTGAATATGTTTCTATGTTAAATCTAATAGCAGGAGTTCTCCATCACGCTTTCTTTCTTTGACATTTTTCTCTGGAGAAAGGATTTATATCTACTAGTTTCCTGTGCTTCCATGTAATTGCAACCATGTTGGTCTGTTAATTTTTCTCCTTTTGCATACTAAAATAATTGAACTTTTTAATGGGAACAGTTGAGAAAGCAGTTCGTGATGCAGCACCATCGACATCAACAAAGTTGGACTTCATAGACATTGATTCTGATAAAAAAGATCCACAACAATGCAGCCAATATGCTCTTGAGATATATAACAATTTCCGGGTTGCAGAGGTTCGTTGAATTGATATTCTTGCACAGTTCTTGTGGATTTCTTGGTTGTTTACATTGTTGTGAGATAGCGTTTTCTCAGACAAGATAGGTCCTTTTTCCAGCTAGGAACTTTTAGAATGAATATGTAACTGACACTTTGCTTAAGGTCATCTTTGCACGACTGACTCAAGGATGCTTTTTCACCGTTTTGCTTTAAAATTCGAGTTAGACAAATCGCCATCAATGCTCAACTTTTGATTATAATATCAGTGGTAGCTGTAACCACTTAGTACGTTCGATGTATGTTCACTTATGAAAGAATGCTGGATGCTTTAGCTCTAGAATCGTGGCGCTGGGTATGCTGCCTACTTATTGGAATGTTTCTCAGCATTATTAATAACTATATGCATAATTTTCTGAATCCAAACCTCAACTTGTATAACTTCTGAGATTTCCTTGTTTGGGATAATGTCAAGTATTTCTCTAGTCTTTTCAGTTGACAGAAAGAACTGTAACTTAATACAAAGTCTGATTTGTATTTCTCCAGCTAACTAAAAGGCCACAATCAAATTTCATGGAAACACTCCAGCGAGACATCACACAAAGTATGCGAGGAATACTTGTCGACTGGCTTGTGGAAGTAAGTTGGTGTTTATCTCAGAAAAAGAAATTGAATAGTCAAAGCATATTGTGTATGTCTTCCAATGCTGACATTTTCTAAATATTAGTACATGATTCATCTTGAGCAGATAAATGGGAAATAAACTAATTTCCTAACAGTATCTACTCGGACGGGGAATATCACATTTTCATTTTGATTTTTATCATATAGTGCTGATCTCATCTTAGATTGGTTTGAGAATTGTAAAGATCTTATGTGCTTTTTTCTTAAGATAAAAGCATTCATAAGATTCTTGTGAATTGTGGTACCAGTGTTATCAAAGGCGAAAAGCGCAAAAAAGCTCTAACGCTCGTTAGGGCTTTAAGCGCAATGCGCAGATAAAGCGTGGGCTTTAATGAAAAAAGGCGCAACTTGAGAAAAGTAAAAATATGTATATACAGTTTAAGACCAACAATTATAAGCATGAATAAGAAATATATGGAAAAGAAAATTACCATAAAGTGAAATATCAATTGTTTAAGTGTCACATTTTTAGGATTGCATTCATTGGCAAGGAAAAGTATGCCTTAGAGCCTTGATGCGACATTGAAGCGCCCGTAAAACGAGGCGAAGCGCTCAACATGTTTTGAGCCTCGCTTCAGGGCTTAAGCGCGCCTTTGACAACACTGTGTGGTACTAGTTAAGCCTGTGTAGTTTCAACTTTGTGTTGGACGCATCCCACCTCTCTACCTCTTCCTTTTGATCTCATAATGCTTGTAAGTTTATCCGCTAATTTTAGAATGCTAATTCATAAGAAAACTGGTTACTGAGGTCATTGTCTAATCTTCTGTCAGGTGTCCGAGGAATATAAGTTGGTGCCAGATATACTCTATCTTGCCGTTCACTTCATCGACCTATTTCTCTCTCAAAACTATGTGGAAAGGCCAAAACTGCAGCTCCTTGGTATCACTTGCATTCTAATTGCCTCGTAAGCTCGGCACAACTGTTTGTACTACTATAGGTTCTTTGTAATATTACTTTCTGGGGAAACACTTTCTTGAAATACTTCAAAGAGAAAGAAACTAAAGTCGAAGAAATATGGGATCTTAACGCTCCTCTCATTTTAGAATCTGACAAGCTCATTATTCCAAAGATATGCGTGCTTATGAAGAAATTCTCCTATGTAAGCACATTTGCAGTGTGACCTTCACCTGTAACAAAAATGATATCAAGTCTTTAGTGCCATCACTTTGCATGTTATAGTTGAAAATCTTTTCCCTTTTATATCTGAATATAGGTAAATATATTGTATCTGGTGGCTGAACGTGGCTTTTCTTTTTAATTCTGAAGGAAATATGAAGAGATTCGTCCTCTACGCGTTGAGGAGTGCTGTTTTATCACTGACAATACTTACACAAAAAGTGAGGTAGACTACTGCTCTTTCAAGTTTTGACTATTCAGTATCATGATAAGTCAAAACACAATGATTTTTTTGTGTAGATTTCAGAAGTTAATTTTCTCGAATGCTACTTGAAAATACTACATCTTCATGAAAACTCATGGTTGTACCAAAGAAGAATGTTGACACTTTCCCGCCCCCCTTCCCTTCTCTACGATCTTACAAAGTCTGATAATTATTATAATACTACTTGAACAAACTGAAGTTTCTGACAATGTAAAGTGGATCAGGTCCTGGCAATGGAGAGTCTTGTGCTGAAGTTTCTTGGTTTCCAACTCTCAGTTCCAACTGCAAAGACCTTTCTTAGGTACTTTAGCGACTTGCCCGCCCTCTTGATCCATAACAGCATAATTTTACTTCTATTTCTTTTCCTTTTGTCTTTGTGAAAACGAGAACTTCATTTCTTACGTATGATGCTATTTGCAGGAGATTTTTAAGAGCAGCACAAGCTTCTTACAAGGTAATATATTAATGTGCATCACTGGATTACCTGAATGATAACAGATCATTTCTCTTTTTACTGAAATATAACCGTGGTTGCTGAACTATACATGGTTTCAGAATCCCAGTTTGGAGCTAGAGTGCTTGGCTAATTATCTTGCTGAACTAACGTTGGTCGACTATGGATTCTTGAAATTTGTTCCTTCGGCTATTGCTGCATCATCTGTATTCCTCGCAAGATGGACACTAGATCAGTCAATGCACCCATGGGTTTGCTCCCTGAATTCTTGCTGTTTCGTTTACATTTATTTCACTAACTTTTCCTGCTACTGATGCGTAGAACCTATGCCTACATCCCTGACAGAATCCGACATTGGAGTACTATACATATTACAAGGCTCGGGATCTGAAAACCACAGTTCTTGCATTACAAGGCTTGCAATTGAATACAGAAAACTGCCCTCTAAATGCCATACGTGCTAAATACCGGCAAGATAAGGTACTTTTGTATGTTATTATTCAAAGTTAGTATTATTGAGTATATTATGTATGGTCCTAATAAGTCTCTTTTTTCCTCTGCTGACAGTTCAAGTCTGTCGCGTGTTTGTCTTCGCCAAAACTGCTCGAGACACTGTTCCAAACATGAAATTTGAAGATATGATGATACCTAACCAAATGGAGCATTGCTGAAACTGAAAGGGAGATGAGATTTTTTGTAACTTAGCCCATTTTTGCTGTAAAGATTTTGACATCCTAGGGATATACTTAAATTGCAAGTTTAGTGGTAGAAAAGTAGCAACTTTCTCAGTTGTAATTCAAGAATTCATGCAGGTATATTCTTGTACATGCTATTTTTAACGAGTTTTTTTGCCAGTTTTGTAATTTAGGATGATCTATCATCTACTTCAATGCAGCTTTCAAAGGAAATTTGGGAATTACTACAAGTATTGGTAACACGCATTATAATGGTAAAATCAGTCTTTTATAACTTTTTTTTCCTTTCAGAAATAAGCTCTAAAATTTATACATAACTTATATAAACTACTCCTTTCCCACCATATATGATACTGTTATTTGTATTGGTCGAAATTTGGACTTAACTTAAATGACAGCAAATGGACGTGGACGAGGCCAAAGTCGACCACGGCTCGATGGCGATGAGTCATCTAAAGAAGGATTAGCGCCGAGGTCGGGTAGAGAATGTATGAAAGCAACGGTTAGAATATGTTTTAGAATAGAGAGAATGGATATTCCTTCAGTTGTACTTTTTAGGATTTCTTAAGAATATCCTCTATAAATAGGAAGAGATAAAGAACAAAAAAATATCTTCACCTTTTCTGATTTATTTCATTGTTCGATATACGCTTTTTATTCAAAAGATCCAAAGATTCCTTGTCCATCTTTATTTTCTATTACTCCACATTGTTGTCAGGAAGGAGAATCATCCAAGTCATCTAACGTTTGGGTGATAAATTCCTCCTTATTACATTTGTTGTCATTATCTACATTTATTGCATACTTTCATTACCATATTCATTGGCAATCATTGAGCATTTGTAGTTGGTATACAACATTATCAGATTCAGTCCTACATCATTAATACAACTAAACGTTAGATCTAGTGGTTATTATATTTAACTAGGATTGACCCTCTATTTTCTCATTAATTCATTTTAAGAAAAGGTTTAAAACTTTTTTGGTAAAACAATTTGGCGCCGTCTGTGGGAAATTTCTAGTTAAATGTTTTAGTTTCTTCTAGATCTAAAAAAAACACAACAACAACCATCTTTTTCCCCTTTGCACGAACTAACAATGGCAGGAAAGGAGATGAAAGACTGAAAGCAGTAGTGGATGCCACCGCCAACCTCTTGAACACCATCAACGAAGTTGACAGAGAAGACGAGGAGAACGTGACACCGAGTGCCACACCCAGGCGAAGTGATTCACCTCCCCCTCATGGGAGTGTAACCGCTTCACGCGAAGGGGAGCCCCCACGTCCACAACTGAGGAAGTGCCACCAGCAGTGAAAAAACTACTGGAGGCGTGGTTGACGAGCACTCTAAACAACATAATCGACAAACCCGCTCAAGGGGCGGGTAGGAGCACCGCACAAGCGAACACCAAAACAACCGTCAATGAGCAGCCCGCTCCTTTCCCAACAGGTAACACTCACACCGTTGTTGATGCAGGTAATGACGCACTAGCCGCAATTCTAAAAAAATGAAAGAAATAGAGAACGAGAATAAAGCGCTCCACGAACAAATGAGGAAGCACCAAGAAAGAGTTGATAAGATACCGGACGCCCCGAAACTTCTACCAAAACGAGACGTCGGCCAGTTCGTTGAACAACCGTACATCGAGGAGGCAGCCCCGCATGCCATACCCATGACCTTCAAAATGCCACCATATTTGAAGATATATGACGGCACAACATACCCTGAAGACCATAACATCCATTACGTCACAGCAGTAAAAGGCAACGACCTCTCAAAAGAGCAGGTACCATAAATGTTGCTGAAGAAATTCGCACAAAACACTAACATGGGGAGCCTTAACATGGTACTCACTATTACCAGCACGTTTGATAATGACGTTCGAGGAAATGGCCGACAAGTTTGTCACCGCCCACGCCGGGGCTAAGAAAGCAGAGGCCAGGGTGAACGACATATTCGTCGTCAGACAATCGCCTGGTGAGGGACTTCCTCACTCGGTTCAATAGAGTAAGAATGAGCTTGCCAAATGTATCAGAAGGGATGGCAGTGGCAGCCTTCCAAAATGGGTTGAATAGGAATGGGTCGAGGGCGACCAGAAAGTTGTTAAGCAGACTCATGAAATACCCTCCCACCACTTAGGAAGAAATTCACAACACCTATTGCGCTGAGGTGAGAGCAGACGAGGACGACCTCAATGGTCCAACCCAACAGCTAATATTAGTCCAAACGGAGTCGAGGAAAGACCGTCGTAATGATGGCCGAAGAGATCATTCAGGTCCACTCCTCAACCGAGATAGGCAATAACCATATGTCAGAATGGCCATCCCACCACCTCCTCGCCCTACAGAAGGGACGTCCAGCCCACATACAAGGACTCAACGAAACGAAAGAGGTATGCCTCCACTTTTATCTGCTCATAATTTCTGTGTTTCCCCTTCAGAAATAGTGTACGCTCTAGAGAAGCTCGGCCCCAAAGTGAAGTGGTCGCAAAAGATGACGTCTGACCCAAGCACTAGAAAGTCGAACGCCCTTTGTGAGTTTCATCAGGAGTGGGGTCATAAGACCGAGGATTGCATAGCCCTACAGCAAGCAGTGGTTAACATGCTTCACTAAGGACATCTAAGGGAGCTGATGAGCGACCGGGGAAGAGCCAACTTTGGCCGCGGACGAGAACAACACCAAGGCCCTCCAAAGCCGCCCTCCCCCGTCCGCACCATCTAAATGATCATCGGTAGAGGCGACGAAGCAACAATCAATCACGTGAAGTTCACCACCACACATAAACTGAAGCGGTCGATCGCCCATGAACTGTATGATGACCTCGAAGACTGTATAATCTTCGATAAGTCAGATACCCACGGTTTGACCTTTCCTCACTTAGGCTCTTGTCATTACTTTACGTATTTCAGATACTGATGTAAAAATAATAATGGTAGACGACGGGAGCAACGCGTGTAGTATCCATCCCCGAGTTCTCGCACAAATGAGACTCGAGGACAAAATAGCACCACGATGTATAACACTAACGGGTTTTAACAATGCAGTTGAACGAACCTCATGAGAGATAACGTTTCCCGTTCTGGTCGGAGGCGTCACCTTCGAGATAACGTTCCACGTCATGAACCAGGACACAGCCTACAACGCCATCATAGGGCGACCCTGGATACACGCCATGAGGGCCATCCTGTACATCTTATATCAAGTGATCAAGTTTCCTACTCCGTGGGGAATATTCAGCATCCGCGGTGAACAATGCACGACTCAAGAATGCTACCGCATCGCCCAGGATTGCACATACACCCAACAATTAAAGAAAGTGGGCTCAGGAGCATAGCAGTTACCGAAGTCGGGGCCTGAACTCGACAAATAAAAAGACATCATAAAAGACCCCGACGTCGTAGAAGCCACAGGGTCAACGGTGGAAGACCTTGACCCCGTCCAACTAGATAGCAACGACCACAACAAAAAGGCTTACATCGGCCACAAACTCTCGGAACCAGCTAAATTTCATAAATTTTTAATTGATAACGCCGATCTGTTTGCTTTCTCCCATGAGGATATGCTAGGTATCCCGATAGACATTGCTACACACAAGCTGAACGTCGATCCACTTTACTTGCCGGTAAGACAAATCAAAAGGAAATTCACGCTGCAATCAATGAGGCTGTCCGTGAAGAGGTGGAAAAACTACTCGCCAACGGCTCCATCCGAGAGTCTAAATACCCCCAATGGGTCGCCAACGTGGTAATGGTGAAGAAGAAAAATGGGAAGTGGTGCATGTGTGTAGACTTTATGGACCTAAACAAAGCTTGCCCAAAAGATTCCTTTCCGTTGCCCCCACATCGATCAGCTCATCAACGCAACAACGAGACACGAGTTGTTCAGTTTCTTAGACGCATACTCAGGCTACAACCAAATCCTCATGGAGGAGGAGGACCTGGAAAATACCACTTTCATCACCCACCAAGGGACGTACTTCGACAGAGTTATTCCGTTTAGGTTGAAGAATGCAGGGGCGACCTATCAAAGGCTGGTCACCAAGATGTTCAAAGACCAACTTGGCAAAACAATGGAAGTCTATATAGACGATATGTTGGTCAAATCAAAAAGAAAGGAGGACAACGTCGACCACCTAAAGGAAGCCTTCAGTATAGTTGAACCCTGAAAAGTGTGCCATCGGCGTGATCTCTGGAAAGTTCCTCGATTTTCTGGTGTCGCAAAGAGGCATTGAGGTCGACCCCGACCAAATCAAATCCATTGAGGGAATACCTGAAATATTGACCAGTAAGAAACAGGTACAGAAACTGACCGGCCGAATAGCCACCTTGTCGAGGTTCATCTCGCGATCCTCTGATAGATGCCACAAATTCTTCAACGTGCTAAAAAAGGACAACGATCTGTACTAGAATTATGAGTGCATCGAGGCCCTAAGAGATCTAAAGTCATATTTGTCCTCGCCCCCGCTACTCGCCAAGGCAGAACTCAGCGAACGTCTCTTAGTCTAGTTGGCCGTATCAGACGTCACAGTAAGTGCAGTGCTGGTCCGAAACCCTGGTCGACGCCGAAACGAGGTACCCCCACCTCGAAAACTGGCCCTGACATTGGTCGTAGCTTCATGAAAGCTTAGACCCTATTTATAGTGCCACCCCATCTCGGTGGTCACGACCTTCCCCCTGAGAAACAACCTACATAAACTCGAGCTGTCAGGGAGATTGGACAAGTGGGCCATCGAATTAAGTGAGCACAATATAACATATCAGCCGCGAACATCGATAAAGTCACAAGTACTCGCCGACTTTGTCGCCGATTTCAGTGCCAAAATAATGCCTGAGGTCGAGCAGGAAACTTCTCGTACCTCTCCCAAGTTACCTAAACTATGGGACCTATACACCGACGGCGCTTCTAATGCGTCAGGATCTGGACCTGGACTCGTACTCGAGGTCCCAACAGGCGAAGTCATCCGCCAGTCCTTACGGTGTCCCGATATGACTAACAATGGGGCCGTGTACGAGGCCGTAATTGTAGGACTAAAGCTAGCTCTCAAGTATAGAGCACGACGAGTCATCCTCCGATGTGACTCGCAATTCGTTGTCAACCAAGTCATAGAGACTTTCCAAATCAAAGAACAGAGGCTACACAAGTACCAGGCAAAAATTCATAAACTACTGCCGGAGTTCGACGAATGTCAATTCGACCTGATACCTCGAGCACAAAACACCGAGGCAGACAACCTCACCAAATTAGCAGCAGCCACCAAGAATATAAGCGGAAAGGAAAACATGGTTATCCTCATCCATTCATCAATAGACCAAATTGAGGTTACTCTGTAAATTTAACTTGGGACTGGCGCAAACCGTATTATAGCATATTTGCAGGAGGGAATACTCCCATCAGACAAAAAAGAATCCAAGAAGCTTCGAATGCAGGCGGTCAGATACAACATCATCAACCACGACCTATACAAAAGAATGTTTGGTGGCCCCTTGGAAAAATGCTTAGGACCTAACCAAACCAGGCGCGTCCTCGAGAAAGTACACGAAGGCCACTGTGGATCCCACACTGGCAACCGAGCCTTATGCCTCATACGAGCAGGCTACTACTGGCCCACCATGAAAAAGGAAGTCACCGACTTCGTTAAGAAGTGCGAGCAGTGTTAGAAATATGCTCCAATGATACATCAAGCGGGCGAGCACTTTCACTCAATCACATTGCCTTGGCCATTCATCAAATGGGGAATGGACATCGTTGGACCACTTCCAATGGGACAAGGTAATGTACGATTTCTTTTGGTTTTAACTAACTACTTTTCTAAATGGGTAGAAGCAGGTGCATTCACTCAAATACGCGAACAAGAAGTTATCACATTCATTTGGAGTAATATCATATGCCACTTCGGCATCCCCATAAAATCAGTTGTGACAACGGACCCCAGTTCACCGGGAAAAAGACTGCCGAATTCTTCGAGAAATGGCACATCAAGAGAATACTTCCCATGCCATATCATCATGCGAGCAACGGCCAAGCCGAATCCTCCAACAAAAAAACATTGAACATCATGAAGAAGAAGCTCGAGGACGCCAAGGGACTTTGGCCAGAACTGCTACCGGAAGTGCTATGGGCATATCGCACCACGCCAAAAATAAGCACAGGAGAAACGCCATATTCACTAGTCTATGGGACTGACGCAGTGATACCAGTCGAGGTCGGAGAACCAAGTCTGAGATACTCCAATGAGAGAGGACAAAGTAATGACAAAAACAGAAAGCAAGACCTCGACGAAGCGGAGGAGCGAAGAGACATGGCTTACATAAGAATGGTAGCTCAAAAATAGCAAGCAAAACGGTACTACAACAAAAAGGCCAAAGTAAGACCACTCAAAGGATCAGGGACTATGTACTCAAGGCCAAAACACAAGCGAGAAAGGACCCAAGAGAAGGTAAACTAAGAACCGATTAAGATGGGCCATACAAAATCACAGAAGCAACAAATAAATGATCATTCCAACTAGAAACAATGGAGGGAAAGCTACTACCAAAAAATTGGAACGTCGCCCACCTCAAATACTTCAACTTCTGAAAATGGATGTCCTTCAAGTCGTACTCTTTTTCCCTCGCCCGGGTTTTGTCCCAGTTGGGTTTTATCGGAGAGGTTTTTAATGAGGCGACAAAGAGGATGTCTCAAAGTTTAAGTGTTGAATTCATCGCCCCGTTTATCGACTACTTCTCCAGACCGAGCGATGAAGGGACTAGATAGACTGAAACTTCTCAAATGTATGTATGGAACAAACAAACATGTAATATTCTCCAATGAACGAATAAACAAAGCAGTGTGCAGCATTCTTGCACAACTCCACCATATTATTCTACATTTTACATTCGACCTCGCTCGAATTACTTTACATTCGACCTCGCTCGAATCACTTTACATTCAACCTCGCTCGAATTACTTGACATTCGACCTCGCTTGAATTACTTTACCTTCGACCTCGCTCAAATTATTCGACATTCGACTTCGCTCGAATCAATCAAACCTCGATCTCGTTCGAGCTAACTTGTAATCGACCTCAAGTCGGTCTATATCCGACTCTTCCCTAATCAGTCGTACATGCAAACGACCGAAAAGTCAGGGACTTTCCCACAAGAGAAAACACCAATGAGAGGGAAAATGGAAAAGAGAAAATCCGAAAATACATAGCAAAAAGACAATTTTCCCATTTCAATTGTTCAATTACAGTACATTTTTCAAAAGGCTCGAGAACGCCCTACAAAGAAAAACACAACAAAACAAAAAAAACTAAGTACAAAGGCTTCACGCCACATCCTCCCCATCAGCATCATCAACATACTCATCATCATACCAAGGATCAGAGGCAATCCCATCCACGGCGTCGTCATCATCATCCCCGCCGGGTGTACCATGGTCGTAACCACAAGCTTCACAAGTTACACGTGCCTTGACACGAACGCCCTCAAGCTCCGCCTAGAAAACCTTCTCGACCACTTTCAAAGACTTATACACGTCAAGTAGGGACTCAGCATGAACCCACATCTCGTACAACTCCCGTGACACGCTAGGATCAACAGAAGTATGAGAAGTAGATGGATGGGCCTGCTGCTGCTCTTTCTCGGCCTTTAAGGTGATGACCTGATCGTTCAGCCCAGATAACTCTGCCTCCAAACCCTCGATCCGCTCCTCCAACCTTGCTACCTTGAGTGCCGAAGTCTCCTACTTGCTAGCCCGCTCAGACCTACAAACACGTAAAGTACCCCACTAAGGCTGTTGCCTCCGCCACGGCGGCCATCCTGGTCCTCTCAGCCAGGTTCAACTCCTCGACCCTAGCACTCAACTTCGCCCTCAAGTCGACGACCCTAGCCTCGCTTTGTTCAAGCTCGACCTTTGAGGACGCCACATGCGCCTGGAGATCTACATTCTCAGCCATCACCCCTTTTCTCACTTCGAGATCCTCCTCCTTAGACCTCAGGGTCCCTTCCAACACGCTGCATCGACCGATGGCCCTCAAAATCTCCTCATCTTACTCCTTTAGCTCCTCATCCTTCTGCTTGATCTCATCGCGCAACGCTTGGAACTGGCCATCCTTACTAATAATTCTTGCCATCATGTGGTGCTTAGAGAGGTACTCTCTATACTTAGATTCCATTATCTTGTATAGAGTCGTACCCTCATTCTCTCGCTGGTCGCGCTCAATCTCCAAGATGAGAGTCTGACATGCAAAGGGAAGCAAGTCAGCCAGAATAAAAACATCACAGATGAAATGGACAAACTTAAGAGGAAAGGAGTAAAAACTTACCCGCAAGGCCATGCCCGATATGCCCAAAGACAGGTCTGTATCCTTTAGCGTACGCAACGTCCTATTTTTAGCTTTCGCACATAAAGGAGAAAAGGACGGTGTCGCCCGCTCTGAGTCGACCAAGAGGTTATATCTCACGGGGATGACTATGTGCCGATTAGGACCCTCCGTCCTTATCTCCACGCAATAAGCCCTCTCCATGAAGATACGTACCTCCTCGGGGTCGATGTCTGAGCCAGAGTCGTCCTCCTCCACATAAACGGTTCTGTCTCTCCCGACCGTCGACGATGAGCCAACTTCGGCATCCCGTATACGCTTTCCTATAACACAGACCTCCTCAACCTCGGATGGCATCTTTTCCTTGGCGACACCCGCCGTAGGAACAACCTCAACATTTGGCGAAGGCGTTGACTCCGCTTACAAAGCGATGATCCTTTCCGGCTCAACGTTGGCAACAATGGCCTTCCCAGTCTCCACTCTTTGTATTTTCCTCGACGACGCCTCCTCCTCGCCATGAGACAACTCGTCGACCAGGTGCAAGATAGGATGAGAAGAGATCTCATCCAGCACAGCAACAGTTCGAGGGGCGGAGTCCCTCATCGGCGGAGCTTGAGTCCGATCTCCTCATGCAGAATCAGCTAGAGCGAATTGCATCCCGGCCGAGGTAACCGCCTGGCAAAACACAAGCACTGGAGCCTTCACCTTCTTGGAAGTTCGCCGACCTAGCACCAAAAGAAGATCGCATCAGAGGACAATAGTGAACGACAATAAGTCAAAAGGTAAAAATAACACTTACTGGATGAGGTCTTGGGTCCAAAGCGCTTGTGGAAGGACGCCCCATCACGAATTCCCACGGTGTGGGGGTAACACACGAGCTACCCAATCTTCAATATCGAAGACGAGAGAAGGTGGGCGCTTCTCGTCTGAAAACAAAAAAGTCGTGAGTAGGTCGAGAACAAAAAAAGGGGGAGAAGAAGAAAAGAGAAGAAATAGCGAACGACATATAACAAGAAATCGAGGATCCTTACGATTATAGTTCCATTGCTCGGGGAACCCGGTCGGATCCGCCACTAGATGCTCGGTCTTGATGAAGAAGTACTTGTGCCAGAACCTCCGGTTCGCCTTATCATCCATCCCGACCACCAACCCTTTGGTCCCACGATGCCGTAGATGTATTAATGTTCCTCTATAAAAACTGGGCGAGAAGAGATGCAGAAGATGGCAGATAGTGATCTCACAGCTGGCCAACTCCGCATATTTTGCCAGCATAAAAAACACCTTATATAGATAGGGGGAGAGCTACGCCGGGCAGACGTTGTAAAAGCGATAGAACTCCTCTGCCAATGGAGGGAGAGGGAGATAATAACCGACCAAGAACGGATAAACATAGAAAGCGCAGTATCCTGGCCGGTGAACCTGAACAATGTCGCGTCCCCCCTGAACAATCTCGACGTGAGAAGGAATACAATATTTGGACCGGAGGTCAGCTATTTGACTCACTCCCATTTCAGAGAGCACCTAAGCGGGAACATGTACCTTTGGGAAGTCATTCCTGGCCGAAGGGTTCTTAGGAACTATTTCCTCCACGGTCTATAAATGGGTGTGGCATCGGAGACCCTGTCATAAGTAGAAGGAGAACTAGACATATCTTCGTAGGTAAGCATGTACAATGAAGTCAGAATAAGAAAGTATCGACCAAGAAATAAATCAGGGACTGAAATTGAAGGAGCTTTAGGAGATTAGAGATGGAGATCAGAGAAGAAGATTAAAGAAGAACAAAATGCATACAGAAGATGGGGAGCTAAAAGTTTCGATAGTGAAGCCCCTATCCTCTATTTATAGGGTTGGGTGGCACCTGAATCGAGGCAAAAAGTCGTCAATGGCACCAAAAAATCGAAGCAACAGAAAACAACACACTGCATTGGGAAGACGCGTAATGATGACGCACGTGGCCATGACGCCATCCTACGTCAGTCATGCCAACCACGGCCCTGCTGATAACCGTCGCCATTTCAACCTCGGCTAATTCAATTCAATCATCACGACCAAATTTCCTCTGAATGGTTGCAGACATAATCCGCTCATCGAGGGCGTCCAAGATCACGACCTCAACAAGTGGAGGGACTAACTGTATTGGTCGAAATTTGGACTGAACTTAAATGACAGTAAATGGACGTGGTCGAGGACAAAGTCGACCACAGTTCAATGGCGAGGAGTCATCTAAAGAAGGATTAGCGCCAAGGTTTGGTAGAAAATGTATGAAAGCAACAGTTAGAATAAGTTTTAGAATAAGTTTTAAATGGATATTCCTTCAGTTGTACTTTTTAGGGTTTCTTAGGAATACTCCCTATAAATAGGAAGAGAAAAAGAACAAAAAAGGATCTTCACTTTTTCTGATATGAGCACATTGTAAAGAGTTGACTACAAAGAATATACAAAAGCTTGTCTTGTCCACTGATTTCGTTGTTCGATATACGCTTTTTATTGACAAGATCCAAAGATTCCTTGTCCATATTCATTTTCTATTACTCCACGTTGTTGTTAGGAAGGAGAATCATCCAAGTCATCTAACGTTTGGGTGATAAATTCCTCCTTATTACATTTATTGTCATTATTTACATTTATTGCATGCTTTCATTACCATATTCACTGACAATCATTGAGCATTTGTAGTTGGTATACAACATTATCGGATTCAACCCTACATCATTAATACATCTAACAACTTGTTTGGATGGCCGTTACCCATCGTATTGTTACTTTAAATACGATGTTTGTTTTGGTTGTTACTTAAATTTTATTGTATCGTATCGTTAAATCCGTCGTTACGTAACGACGAAATGTGCCACTTTATGTAACGACCGATTTGGTGCGGTTGCGTCGTTATCTTGTCTTTTTATCTCATCTCACCCTTCACTATTATTAAATAATTTTATTTTATCATTTACTCTACCTTTTTATATATTAAATTTATTTCGTATCATAATTTTTCTTTATAATATTGCAAAATTTATTCTTCATATTGTTGGTGCATGATATCATGAAACAGCGGTAAACGTTACAATATATTCAAACATTGTATTAAAAAAAATAATACAATACTATACAATACAATACGATACGATACGATACATTATGAAACGATATGAAACAACCATCCAAACAAGGACTAAACGTCAGATCTAGTGGTTACTATATTTAACTAGGATCCACCATCTATTTTCTCATTAATTTGTTTTAAGAAAAAGTTTAACACTTTTTTGGTAAAACATTATTTACAGGGTAAAATATTTTTGAAATGATTTTTACTATAAAAAAGTACTTTGTATGATTTATACGTAGTAGTATATTTTACGTAATATAAAATAAATTTTATGAAGATGAGGAATCAAGTACTCCCTGACCCTCATACTATATATTTCTTTGTTCTTTTTTTCCCCTTTTCTGAACTTTAAGGGGTCGTTTGGTATAGTGATGGGATATCCTATGGTATTAGTTTTCCACCTTCTATGTGAGAAAAATCATTTTAGTATAAAAATTATCGGATGATTAGTTAATACTCCAAATCAAATATGAGATAAAGTTAATGCCAAACTTTATTTGAGATTATTATTCTTATCCCATGTGCCCAAAAAAATATAAAGTATAAGGTAAGGTGCTATCTATAGGTACTAGTTACCTAATTAGGCGACGTATAAGGTAATAAAAATAATTCATAAAATAACATAAATAGGACACTAAAAGGGATAGTCTTTAACTAGTACTCCATCCGGTCCAAATTAAGTGATTTTTTGGTCTTCTTTTTGTGGTTCAAAATAAGTAATTTTTTCAGATTTCAAGAATGAATTAATTATTATTTTCATACATTGTTCTTGAAGTAAATAGTGTTGGAATATGTGTTAGGAGTGTTTATTTAAGATAGTAAATGTTAAAATGGTTAATTAATACTAAAAAATGAATTTCTTAATCTGTGTGAAAAATCCAAAAAAATAACTTATTTTGGACCGGAGGGAGTATTATTATTCAAGGACATTTGTGTCATAGATGATAGACCCAAACAAAAATATATATCACAATCATTAATTGATAATTTGATAAATTTCTAACATTGCATTACACTGCTAGTGTAAGAGAAATCTTTAAACTGTATTTACCTTCAAGGCTTTAACTATCTGGCGGGAGATTTCGAGGGGTAATTTGGTACTTTCAGAAATCCGATATGGCAGCAAGGTCAGATTGTTCGTACGTTCTAGGCCAAGCCTAACCGATCGTTTTAACTAACAGTATCGACTCCTCCCGCAATTCTAGACCCAGAAAAAACTGCAACACACACACTCACACACTGCTCTCTCAGTTTTACTTTGTGTGTATGTGAGAGAGAAAGCCGACAATGGCGGGATTGAATATATTATCTCAGACTCCGTCGCCATGGCAGCTGTCAGCTTCCTCCACATCATCATCCTCATTTTCTTTACGCTGTCGTCATTTTTACGATTTTAATATTTACAATTGCGGCGATATCAAATGCTATAAAATCGGGTCGTCCACTTTTCCCCTTTCTGGAGCTCCAAGATCAAAGCCTTCTGCCTTTTCATCTCAAATGCTACCTCAGCTCTCGAATTCTTCAGGTTTTAATTTTTGGGAAATTTTCCGTTTTTTTAGCTCTACTGATTGTCGCTTCATTTCAACTCGTTATAAATAAATTTGATTGTATTTTCTCTTTGTAATTTGGTTCCCAGAAAAACTTCTTAAAAGTTGCATTAATAGCAAATATTAGGTGAAGTGGGTGTAAGCTAAATTTTCACGCTTCTTATAATTGGAAACCAATTATTGCTTATATTTAACCGTTGGCTCCAAAATTGGAGTGTTCCTAGTGCTGGAAATAATGCTGTTAAGATGGAGTTGACTATAAATTTGTTGAACAAATTAATTGCTTTGTTGGGAGGGAGGTGGGTGGGTAGGAATTCAAGAGTTGGAGTTGGAAACTGGAAACAATTAAGTAAGATCCTGAATTTTTTTCGTTTAATTTCAAAGCCACGTCCCGAATTTGTATGCTAAATTGAGGGTTAATAGTATTTGTGTATGCTATGGGGGTGGGGTGGGGGTGGGGGGGTGATAAATGAATTATCTGCAGGCTGCAAGACTAAGCGCAGGTTTTGAATATGAAATTAGTGAACCCTTCAAATATGTATATTATACCACTTGTATTTGGTTGAGTTATTTCTTGTGTCAGTTGACGACCAGTGGTGTCACTTCTGTTAAATGCTGTGAGACCATGTTCTTTTATCCCGTTCACGTTCATGGTTGGTCATGGTTGTGCAGGCAGTGGATATTCCTGGATGCAAGATAATTCTGCTTCTTGTGGTAATTTTTCCCCCAGTGGAAGGAAGCAAGGTCCATTGAATTCTGTGGCTCCAACAGAACGAGCACAAATTTCTTCTGTGGACGATCTTTATGACTTCATATGCACAGGCCCTCTCATCGATAAGATAGGTCTGACACCCGAAAAAGTGGCTGAGTCCATTGATAAGTGGATAGAGTATGGATTTCGCCTTTGTAGATTGTTTCAGCTTAACCAGCTGGCTCTCAACGAGCCCCAAAAAATTCGACTCTACCACTACTATATTCCAGTCTTCTTGTGGTGTGAACAGGAAATTTCACTGCATAGTTCCAAGTTCAAAGACAACGAAGAAATCCCTCCATTGGTGGTAGTCACTTTTTACATTCACTTGGTTCTTGTGTGTTTGATTCCCATTGAGGTCAATATCATGCTGATCTAATTACAAAAAGTAACATAAACACCGCTAAGATAAGGTATATTCTTGGCATGTAGATTGGCTTCAGTGCACCTCAAGGATGTGGAAAGACAACACTAGTATTTGCATTAGAATATCTTTTCAAAATCACAGGGAGGTAAGTTGCATCATGATATTTTGCTTCTTCTGTGGGACGGAAATGACCAAAATTATGCTGAACATGTGTAATCAGGAAAGCTGCTACACTATCCATTGATGATTTTTATTTAACAGCAGAGGAACAGGTAACTGTTTCATGAGTTTGTATTCTGCTATTTTGTTTCTGTGTATTATCACTAATGCTGACAAATTATGTGGTTTTAGGCCAAACTAAGAGGGAACAACCCGGAAAACTTGCTTTTGGAGGTATTAAATGACGTATTTCACTTAAAATGGCTGGTAGCTCTTTTGGTCTCATAAACTTGAGATGTAAAATTTTCATTTTTCACTTCAGTTCCGTGGAAATGCTGGAAGCCATGATCTCTCATTGTCTGTTGAAACACTGACAGCGCTAAGCAAAGTGACAAAAGAAGGTGAATGCACCTTTTTAGTTTGTGCTATTTTTCCGTTAGTTATTGGATGTATACGTGAATTAATACTCAACTCCATCCAGGTGTGAAGATGAAGCTTCCTCGATATGATAAAGTGAGTAAGAGTGATCATAAACATTTAAATCTCAGTGGGTTCTGCATATTATTTACTAATTCTAAAACTTTATCTCCAGTCTGCGTACAATGGGAGAGGTGACAGAGCTGATCCCTCCACATGGCCAGAGGTTGAAGGACCTTTAACGGTAGGAATCTTTTTATCTAGAGCTGTCAATTCAGTGAGTTTCTGGTCATCTATGTTTAATGATTTAAGAGTGACCCCAATTCCATCATTTCTACGCCTAGAAGTAAAAGTAAAAGTTCTAAAATGACGTAAGACTGTAAGAGTGTTTGCATCATGGCCTAATTCTTGTAAATACATAACTTTTCTCCTTGCTCCAACTCAAGGGAAATGATATGATTGTCTGACATCATTGTCAGTACTTTGGATATTAGGTAATTTTGTTCGAGGGTTGGATGCTTGGTTTCAAACCCCTTCCACCTGAAGTTGTCAAAGCTGTTGATCCACAGGTTCAATTACCCGACTCTCCTATGGATGCTTGTGCTTTCTACTTAGATCTATATTTCTTGGATCGTTAAATTTTCAAAATTGCAGCTTGAGACAGTCAACAAGAACTTAGAAGCTTATTATGATGCATGGTATAAGTATGTCAAATCTTGGATTATTATCAAGATTCAGGACCCAAGTTATGTCTACCAGTGGCGTTTGCAGGTTTGAAAGATGTCATCTACGGTTTTATCCTTTTCCAATATTTATGCCTGTGCTATTATTTGACTAGAGTAGTGGGGAATGTTTTCAGGCGGAGATTGCAATGAGGGCTGATGGGAATCCTGGGATGTCCGATGAGGAGGTGAAAATTTATATTTGTTCTTTCTCAAAAAACAATCCATCACTTAATGCTTCAGAGGAATGTTGTCCAATATTTTGTTCTTCTTTTTTGTTTTCCGTAGGTAAGGGATTTTGTATCCCGCTACTTGCCAGCATACAAGGCTTACCTTCCCACACTCTACTCAGAAGGACCTACTGGCGCAGACCCGGAGCATGTTCTTCTCATTGAAATTGATGAAGGGAGAAATCCCATCCTTGGTAGCTAAGGTAAAACTTCAATTATGGAGTTGGTTTTGATCCTTGATTGATTTTGTTGCAAAGAATGGGACCCTTACAAGCATCATTTCCATCTGAGAGTTTATTCACGTGTACATTCAAATGTAATATTGTAAATTAAGCCACATGTGAAGGTAAAATGTCCGAATAAATTTTACTCGAGTTACATTCTTTAATTTGATCCTGGATTTTATTTTTTGTGCAAACACTGAGACCCCTTGGAAGCATTTTTCTCCTCATGAGAGTGTCTCCATTTGTATTATCAAGTGTAATATTGAAACTTCAGCCATATGTGAAGGTAAAAATGTCATAATTTTGCTCAAGTTACATTCTTTGGCAGGGGCGGCCCGACCAACTTCATGGCCTAAAGCCAAACTTTATGCGGGGCCTTAACTTTTTTATTAATAAAATATATTTTATAGAAAGTAAGCAACTCTAAAGGACTTGTCGAGAGATTTTGAGATCTCACTATTAACATTGATTCTTCCTATATATTACAAGTTTCTTATGAAATTCAGGTTCGATATTAATTTTAAATGCAATTTCCTTGGCAGAAATCAAAACAGTTGCAAATACTTCATCTATTTATTTGTTAAATAAAGAAATCAAACATTTTCACTTCACATAACTTTTTTATAATTTTTTTTATATATAACCTATTAGGGGAGAAAATAATTGGGACCTCAACAAATATGGGACCTAAAGCAGTTGTTTTACATGCTTTATGGACGGGCCCCCCTGTTCTTTGGCTTGGCGTTTATAGATCTTTGACCATAATCTTCAGTGTCAAAGGTAGGGGTGTTCATAAAAACCCGAAAATCCAAACCAAACCGACCAAAAAAATCGATACCTTTTGGTTTGGTTTGGTTTTGGTTTTGAATTTTAAAAACCGATCAAATTTGGTTTGGTTTTGGTTTTAATCAAAAATTAACCGAACCAAACCGACTATAGGAGTAGCTATTTAAAATTTATTATTACACCTATATATATGTATATTTTTATATAAAGTTTCAAAAAATTTATGGTGAATGTTAATCGTTTGCACTTTTAGTACAGTTCTTTACCTTTATATTTCTAGTTTGATTGGTAGTTTTCTTTTTTTAAGTGTAAGAATCCATTTCATGTTAAAAAAAATATTTTTAATTGAGTCCTTAAATTATTCATCACTATTTGATTCAATTATCATCAATATATTTTAGTAAATAATAGATTTCTCAAAGGGCAATTGATTTGATAGTGTCACGTTGAAAATGTGATCACCGGAATATGTGTTTGGTAGTGTATGTCTTACATTTAAGAAAAAACCGACAAAATAAACGAAAAAACCGAAAAACCGACATAAACCGAATCGAAAAAAACTGACTTAATTGGTTTGGTTTGGTTCTAATATTTGAAAAACCAACTTACTTGATTTAGTTTCTTTTTAGGGAAAAACCGATCGAAACCGAATCATGAACAACCCTAGTCAAAGGATTATATTTGATGATAACATGCCAAAGACGTAACTCCACGCCTTGAGAATCCAGCATTGGAACTGTATTTCTTGTACTTTTAACTTTGGCGTTCTAGCTATTTATCTATATTAAGAGCGCAAGATGGTTGACTATAAAATATAGATCTTGGTTCAACTATTTATATAGATGAGGATTAATTGTAGCTAACAATAATATTCCAAAGATGAAGCTTTTAAGAGTGCAATAAATATTACGTAGGTATATTTTAATAGTAGCGGCGGCGCACAACCAATATTTAAGAAGTCAAAAAAACAATGTAGCATTAAATATTAATGAACATCAATAAATGACACTTAAGTAAATAGAACGAATGGGTCACCCAAGAAAGAATGGAATCAGTGAATGCTCTTTCTGACAATGATGAGTGACAATGATGAGTGATGGACAATCCTGAGAATACATGAGTTTGTATGCTTGCAATAAGATTTATTCGTGACAAGGTAAGTGTGGCCCTTATTGAGGATACAAGATGCGGGAAGCACGACTTAAGTGGTTTGGTCATGTGAGGAGAAGGAGTACAAACACACCGGTGAGGAGGTGTGAGATGTTGACTTTGGAGGGCCTATGGAGAAGTAGAGGTAAGCCTAAGAAGAGGTGGGGAGAGGTGACAAGGCAAGACATGGTGCAACTTCAGCTGACCGAGTACACCCTTGATAGGAAGGTATGGAAGTTGAGGATTAGGTTAGTAGAGTAGGTAGTCTAATGTGTTCATAACAGTAGTATTGGCACGAAGTCTTGCTTTCTGCTAGTAGTAGGTTTTTATGGCTAACCGATTTTTTCTTTCATTGTTGATCACCTTAATTACTATCTTGTTGTTTTTATTCTGCTTTTGTATGAATTTTTGATTATGTCCCTTCTTGTCTATATTTTCATTAATGTGGTGCTTATACTTTCTTGAGCCGATGGTCTATTAGAAACAACCTCTATATCCTCACAAGGTAACGATAAGGTATACGTACATACTATCCTCTCCAGACCCCACGGTCTGGAGTAATACTAGGTATGTTGTTGTTGTTTTTGTACACTAGATCAGTATATGCTGGGAGAAATTATATTTATAGTATAATATAATTGCAGTTTGAACAAAATAAAAATATCTGCAAGGATAAAACTACTTGTCTTCTCATAATATGCTAATGTAGATCACTTTCTCACTTCCACTAGACATTGTTGGAATTCAACTTATCATGTATAAATCCCTCATAAATCACAAGGTAAGGCTTAATTTAGACTCAATATATACACACACCTCATCAATTACTAGAGGAAGAGCACATTATTTATCGCAAATAGTATCATTGTTTTATCATCTAGAAAAACCAGACTCAATAGAGATATGAGGTTACTATTCAATGACAACTAATAGATTTTGGATAAGCTTATGATTGTAAAGATTGGTATTAAGTTCCTGTTGGTGGATAGACAAACGTCTGACGTTAGTTATTTCCACAAAACCTAGTAGGCCTTTGGACATAAAAAATTGTATTTTTTGAAAAAAATTAGTATTTTGAGTTAAGTTGAATAATGGTATTTGGAATTTGAAATTATGTTTGAACGTACATATTACTTGTAAATATGTTGCAATTTTGTGAGTGGAAAAAAAAGTTTTTCTGAAAATTTTGAAAAACTCATTTTCAAAAAAATTCTGAAAACATACAAATTTTCATGAACAAACACATTTTTGGAAAAAAAGAATTTTTATGGACAAACGGGGCTCTAGAAAGATCAATGGGAGTTATAACAAATGACTGGGATGTGAATGGGATTAGGCGGCACAAAAGCTACACAATTTTCACGTAATATCATGTTAAAATAACTAGTTTCACATTACTGCTAAAAATTATGATATGGTGCAGTGACGGAGCCAGAATTTTTATCAAGGGAAGTCAAAATATAAAGAAACAAACTTACCAAAAAGTCAAGGGATGACATTATATAATATATATACATATTTTTAAAAAGATTACCGAGCTAAACCAAAAATGTAATTGAGTAAGGACAAATGATCATACCAACCAAAAAAGTAGTCTAGCTAGAAAACTCCATTGAGGTCACTCAAAGTTCAATCGTACACATGTAGGACAAATTAGCATTAAGATTTGGGACCCCCGAAGATGAAATCACGAGCCAGATAAAAGATCAGGCCGACATGTTTCTTTGTTGTATTATTAGTTGATCGTCAGAACTCATTTTTCACGTTTGAAACCTCACTTATTGAGCATTCTAAGGGGCAAATGCTGATTCCTCTGTTCTCTGTTCAAGTTTCCTGCAAAACATTAAAAGTTACCTCATTTTCTCATTAGTCATTTTGAATAAAGCTCAGAAACCAGAGCAAGGTTCTACAAATGCAGTTTCCGTCCCAATCAGGCTGATAAAGTTGCATAAGTGATACCTCCTTAACAAGCACCACAAACGTCGCTTTGTCTCAAATTATCTGTCGTATTTCGCTTTTACACGCCTCGTAAGAAAATATTAAATAGGAAAGGTTTTTAACTATTTTACCCTTATTTATGTACAGCAACAACAACAACAACAACAACTAATATGTACAGCCTTACCCCTACCCTAGAAGGGCAGTGTTTCCGGTTTTTACCCTTATTTATGTCTTAAGATATAATATCTCTTCATCTAGCTTTAACTCATAATTAAGGTATTTTTAGTCTTCAAGAACAATTAATATTAAGGGTAGAATAAGTAAAAACCAATTAACTTACTCTTGAACTTCTAAAATGACAAATTATTTGAAGAGAACTATTTTTAGAAACCACGACAATAATTAGAGACGGAAGGAGTAATCTATATCACATATTTTTGAATTGTGATATTGTTGCTTAAGAGGAGTTTGAAACAGATCAAAGTTGTTGCTATCAGCTAACAAGCACCGTATTAATACATCAGAACATCCACTTCCATTTTAGGAATAGTGATATGATATTGCGAATGAGGGTTTGAAACAGGTACAAGTTATTGAACTCGAGATTTGTCATAAATAGACTCTTGGAATTAGGAATTATGAATCATAGGGAATACACTAGATTGACTCCTGGTGGTGGACCTTTTAGCCAATACACTTGAATAATAGGGGGAAAAGGCTATTTAATGGTTGACTATGTTGCCCGGACTCTCCGAAAATGACGCTGGATGTGTCGGATCCTCCAAAAGTAGTTTATTTTTAAAGGATCCGACACAGGTGCGGTAGCATTTTGGAGAGTCCGCGCAACATAAATGGCTGATGTCCAGTAGACAGAAGAACCGGTGCCTAGCGAAAGCTGAAAAGGGCCCCCCCTGTTCTACTGGGTCACTGGAATATGCTCTATGAGCTAGAAACATATCCCGGAAGAACAAATTTGCTTCTTCTGTCCACTGCAGCAAATCCACACATCAGGTTGTACAAATATTATTAGTCCTGATCCGATAATAATACAACTGTGAGGGACCACCATATATGTCGAGTTCAAAGAATATGCGGTATGTGGTACTTAATGAGCAAGTTAAAAGGCAGAAACAGGTTTGTCAAGGGCAGTTCTTCAAAGTAACAATAAGTTTATCTAATATACCTACTGACTCATGCTTGCTACCGATAACAGTCCAAAGTTATAACATAAGCTGTACAAATGTGACATTCTTCACATACAATGTAACGCACAATCAAGCAATCCAATACTGAAACCTAAGAGAACATACTCTTCAACTATGAATATAAGCAATGCGACGAAGCTCCAATATTTAGGGGAAGGTAGGCTTACCACATTAAGCAAGTAAAACTCTGAGGAGAAGACAGGCCAACAATCATGTACAGCATGATGCTTCTGCAATCTGCAGTGTTAAACCGATTTTCATGGAGAAAAACCACTGCCAGCAGAAATATACTAACTTTGAAACAAAGTTCTTAGTCACTTAGTACACCAGAGCACCTCTTCCAGGAAACAATAGGTAATAAAAGTTATGATGTCTAATACAAGCATACTCCACTAAGATGTCTAATTAAATCCATGTATTCTTTCACATTAAGAAGTGATACGAGTAGAAGCTCCAGGTGTATTTCATGTTTTAATAAGTGTACAAGTTCAGATTCATTACCTGGAAAGCAATATCACAACGTAGCAGAAGTTAATGACCAAAAAAGAGAACAAAGGCACAGACTGCCTGAACAAATCAATTTAACCTGGTCAAAGGGAAAGTTGCTGGTTGGCCAATACATCTCAAATCAGTAACAACGAAAGAAAATTTAGGTGACAAATGATACTCCCATGTTTCGGAGAATTAAGGATAAGATAGCATCATTTTTACCAAGCAAGAAGATTTTGAAGGGCAAGCAATTTGTACCCCAATGGCTAATAGACGCGAAGTCAACTGCGTTGCAGTTAGCCGTTAGACTAAAGCGCAGACATGAACGAATCTCACAATTGTAAGTGAAAGCAGCACAAGCATAACTGAGCAATTATGATAAGTGCACTTCTTCAAAGAGCTCTCTTGAGCAACCTCAAAGAAAAAGACATCGTAGGGCACACCTCCTACTCAAACCCCACCCTCCTGAAAGAAAACCTCAACCAGGAAAAGATGACAATCACATGACCAATATCAGATAACTCAAACTAAGAAGAATTACACTTTATTCAATACCTTATGACCAACTCAACAAGCGCCTCAAAAATGCACTAATGCTCAATATAAAATCATAAGAGAACAGAAACATCTTGCAAAAAGAGAGGGGGCAGGGGGCATTTTCTAAAAGCAAATTGCAGACGCAGTTAATAACAACAAAACGTCCACCATGTAGAGTGGGTAAAGCCTTCTCATTTATATAACCAAGTAAGAATTACAAAGCGAGATATCAATAGTAAATTCATAGATCATCACAAAATCTACTACCTTCTATACTAATAGACATCTATTACAGTTACAATACAACTCTAGAGTTTCCTTGTCCAACAATACAACTCTAGATGTGGCAACCATTGAAAAGATCTGCCTAACAGATCTGGCAATACACAATCAAATATTGGCATGAAGAGAAAAATCTCGAAGTGAGATGATACAAATTGAATAATGTGGAAGATTACATTAATGACATAGCCTTCTAATCTCTGAACATAATACTTGTAAGCCGATTACCTTAAAATACACCCTGCGACTTAAACGAACATTGGCTACATTGGCTTAACCCACCTTCTCCTTCACCTTCTCGCACTCCTCCAACTCCTTCAACCACAGATCACCAAATTCACAATCTTTCCAAGCCTCAAACCACGGTCCACCAAGTGTATAGTGAATCGCCTTAGGAAATGTGGCAGGATCACCCTCGACAACCTTATTATGCCCCACGAGAAAGTTCCACACAAATGGCACCTCTCCAATCTCCTCATCCTCCAACCACATGAATCGATGAAGAAATGCCCCCGACTCAGAATTCACCACCTCGGGTGTTAATGCCCGGTTCTTGGGATGTCCACAGTTATATAAAACCATGGATGACCAATTCTTCCTAGGATAAACCGTCTGAACTGCGCCATCCATTTTCTTAGTCTCTTTAGGAGCATAATCATGTTGTACACACATTAAAGCATACTTATCATCAACCAAATCCCTCAACTCTTTAATGTCCTCTAAATACAAGAAATCACAATCGACAAACATAGCCCACCCCTCATAATTTGCCAAGTGTGGTGTCAAGAAACGAGAAAACGAAAACTCAGTGCTTTCTAATTTCCCTCTTTCACGCCAGTACAGGCCTTGTTGCCTCAGCTCAGATTGCTTAATGGGTATGATCTCAAGTGGAATTGATGATCTTTTTAAAAGGGAGTGGCGACAAACCTCATATGCCACGTCTTCTCGTGGATCGTAGCCTATGAAAATTTTGAATGGCTTTGAATTTGTGCCATTTGCTGAATGAGCATTGCCATTGCACATAGTGGGATCAGAAACAGCAATTGGGGAATCAGATTTCTTTACATCTACGCCATTTGAGTGCAAATCTTTCACCACCGACGACATTGCAGTCAAAGATTTCAGCTCTGTAAAACCAAGAAAACTTTTAACTCACAGAAAACAATTTATTCAAATCTGGAGGAAAAAAAACGCTGCATTTGGGTAAATAATAACGAATCTGGGAGCATAAACATGACGCGAAATTGATTAAACTATACCTTGTGAGAGCGATATTAGATCTGGTTTGGACTGGAAGAGAAACAAGAAGGATTTTTTTTTCTCCTTATTTTGTGGAAGAAAAAGAGTCAAAAGATTTTTTTTCTGAGAAGTACAGTAATTGTGAGGGATCCCGTGAAGGAGTATTTATAGATAGCGGCTTTTACTATTGAATTCACTACCGACAAATGTTTTCTATGAATAGAGGGATTTTGTCAATTTTTTTTTCCGCCAAAAGTAATTTTTTTTTGGTGTTTGGCCAAGTTTTTGTAAGAAAAAAAAGTGTTTTTGAGGAGAATTAGAAAAAAGTAGTTTTTCTCCAAAAGTACTTTTCCGAGAAGCACTTTTGAGAAAAATACACTTAGAAACAGTTTCCAAAAACTTGGCCAAACACTAATTATTGCTTAAAAGTGCTTTATTAATTACCCAAACAAAAATTACTTATCACCAAAAGCACTTTTTTTAAAAATACTTTTGAGAAAAATACTTCTCAAAATAAGCTAATTTTAAAAGCTTGGCCGAACGGGCTATTAATAATTTTGCCTAATCTGTGGAGTATTAACGTTTTATCCCTCATTAAGCTCTCATACGGCTTTTGATAGCATGTGAGTTAAATCATTTTTACTATATTACCAATTAATGTCTGTCAAGATATTTACATGTTATTACATAAAAATAACTTGATTGACCAAAAATATTTTTACAAGAGTCCATGCATAGAATTGTATACGGGTAAAATCGAGCTCACTGAACACCTCGTTTTCCCGGTAAGATAATCGAAGCAGGAACGTGACAGTAATGAATCGGAGTCAGAGCGAGGAGCCCCTCGGTCACGTTCCTACTCGGGCAAAACACCTGTCTTTGTGGGTATCGGGGCCATGTACTCCGGGTCCGGTTCAAGGATCAAGACTTCGGAAAGCATTACCAAATAGCTACACACGACTAACAAAGGATCGTGATGTCCGTGTCCAACCGGATATCACAACGTGAATCTCGATCGTATCGGCAGAAAATTAGTGATTAGGAAAACAGAAGATTTTTACCTTTCTTAGAATTGTACTTAGGGTAAAAGTCTCATACTATATAAAGGGGAAGCTTATTATTCATGAGATACATTGTAACACGTATACAAAGGCAATTTATTTCAATTCTATTTGTCGTTCAAAGTTCTTATTTTTGTTCTTAAGTTCTTCATAAGTGCAAGCTTGGAATCGAGGGCAGGTTCCTCATTGAACCATAACCAAGCTCACCTTTATCATTGGTTTGGTTGTTTATTAAGTTTTTTATTTGCTAATTTAATGTCATTAATCACTCGTATTGAATTAATCCATATATTTTTAAAACCACGTATAAATTCAATTATTATCCGTTTTTTTAGAGTAAACAAAGAACTTATTTATCTCATAGAAGAATACATGTTTTTCCTTTTCTTCTTTCTTTATTTTCTCTGATGTTATTGTCATAACAGAAAGAATAATTATACAGGCTCTAATCTAATGTTTCTGTTTTCTTTTCTTTATTGGTTTTTGGACTAAAAACAACTGTCAATGTGTCTCAATTCCAAACAAAAATAAAGAGTGGAAATTGATACTAGGTAGTCACTCTAACGGACTGTTATTTAGGAATTAGCCAATATGTCCTGAATTTTAATTTTTCAGGACAAAAATATCTTGATTTATCTTGAAGTTAAACTTTTTAGTTTAAAATTTCATGACAAAATAAATACTGACTAATCTCTAAGTAGGATCACTGAAAATGGTTATCTATGCACTTGATCCAAACATAGATGTTTCTTATAACTCACTCCCTCTTCTCACACCTTAATAGCATGTTTGGCCAAGTTTCTAAAATCTTCTTATTTTGAAAAGTACTTTTTTCTAAAAGTACTTTTTATAAGTACTTTTGGTGAAAATCATATTGTGTTTGGCTAATCAATTTGAAAAATATTTTTGAGCAGTAATTAATGTTTGGTCAAGCTTTTAAAAAGTATTTCTAAATGTAATTCTCAAAAAAATACTTTAGGAGAGAAACTATTTTTTTTTGTCTCATAAACTCATAAACTGCTTCAGCTTCTACTCAAAGCACTTTTTTTCCTTTAAAATGCTTGGCCAAAGACCTTTAGCTTTAGGGTAAAAAGCGTTTTTGCCAAAAAAAAAAAAAAAAATTGACCAAGAAAAAAGCTTGGCCGGACAGACTATAACTCTCCCTTCTCTATTACGGAGTATTCTTTTTCTCACAATTCATAATTCCACTCTACTCGAAAAATATTGAAAATAAATTGACATTGCAAATAAAGATTAAGGGAAAAGAAGAAAAAATTCTTTGGCCTTTCAGCTAAAAATCTAGTGTGCAAGACACGGGGTTTTAGCGTTGGCATTGCAGATGGAGAGTGTCGGCACGTGCTTGACTCACTTTTTTTCCATCTTTTGCAAAACAAAGCTTACAGATAAACAGTGGAAATGACATTGTATAAGGTTTCCTGCCAGCTGAAACATCAATAATTAGAGTAGCAAAAAATAGAACAAGGAAATTATTTGAAGAACATGGATATTATTATCAAGCTCATTATTTGCAAACTTACTTTCAGACTCTTTTTCAACTTTCAATTCAAATATTATTATTTTTCTTTTTTATGTTACGTGAGTTTTCCTGAGCCGAGGGTCTATTGGAAACAGTTTCCTTATCCTCAGAAGGTAGGGACAAGGTCTGCGTACATACTATCCTCTCCGAATCTCACGGTCTGTGATAATACTGGATATGTTGTTGTTGTTGTTGTTATTGTTATTTATGTTATATATGTAAATATCAGCCAAATATCCAAACACCTGCTATTACTTAATATTGATCAGACAAATCTAATTTTCTAGCCTAATCTGTTCTGTCATAGACCTTTGTTAGTACTCCATATAAACGGTACACTACTAAAAATCCGGGAAAAAGCGATCAACAATTTGGGACTAAAATTGGTCTGTCAAGAAAAACGATCAAAGTTGGTCGCTAAATTGGAGAAAATTATTAAAATAATTGTATATACATTAGCGACCAAGTGTGGTCGCTATTTGGTCGCTAATCTTTTCAAAATGTTGACCGGATTGGTCAGACCTTCTTGGTCAAAGAAATGTTGAAATTAGCGACCAACATTGGTCGCTAAAGTGGGACCCCGTTACAAAATTTTAATAATTATATTATTATTTTTAAAAAATTATAAAATATAAATAAATAAAATTTAATATTAGCGACCAAAGTTGGTCGCTTATAAAAGGGAAAGCAAATAGAGACCAACTTTGGTCGCTAAAGTGGGACCTAGATATTAATTTTTTAATAATTATATTATTATTTTAAAAAATTACAAAATTTAAATAAATAAAATTTAAATTTAGCGACCAAGGTAGAGACCAACTTTGGTCGCTAATCGTGGACCAAGTTCTAACAATTAACAATTACATTATTATTTTAAATATTATATAAAATATAAAATAAATCTGATTTATACTTAGTGACCAACTGTGGTCGCTAAGTTTAATTTTTGAATAATTAGCGACCAAAGTTGGTCTCTTTTTTTGTCAACCTTAGTCAAAATTAAAAATCTCTTTTATATTTACTATATAAATAATATAAATGTAATTCGTTAACACTTTTGTAATACAAGAGATGAATACACTAAAATATACTTTAACATGCTATATATGTAGTTAAAATTGTACGATGAAGCGTATTATACATACATATATATATATATATATATAGACACACACACACTCAAACACTTCACTGTATAGTATATGTTAGTGTGTGTATGTATATAACACTCATTCATCACTGGGTTATAAGTTGATGAATCAATCGTACAACGAAGCGTATTATACATACAT
>ML286119.1:0-13230 GCA_005239495.1 Nicotiana undulata
CAGTGTGAGCCTCAACCGATATAAATTACTCAATAACTCTCCTCATTATGAAACCACATCAAGTTATCACTTTCACAACTCAGAAAAATATTAAGAATATAGCAACTTTAGCACAGATGACTCACGAGCATGCTAGACCGCAACGCATGGGCACTCGTCACCACACCTATACGTTGGACATGAGTTACACATAACAAATAAGACTCTATACCTACTCCCTCAAGCTGAGGTTAAGCCAAACACTTACCTCGGCTCCGAAAATGCCAGTCAAGCCTCGATCACAGCCTTTCCTTTCGAGTTCAACTCCGAATCGGGAATATCTAGTCACAATGGATTCATTATCATCAATAAGCGTTCAATAACCAATTCCCAAGCCAAATTATACATGTCCTACATTTCTTTCAAGAACACTAAAATTCGACCTCGGGCCCACACGTCCCGGATTCCGAAATTTCTCGAAGATAAATTCTAGGCATAACTTTACTAACTCAAATATACAATTTTTTATAATTTTCATGCTCAAATTCATGGCTAAAATCAACTTTTATCAATTCTAGGTTTCCTTGCAATTTCCCCACATTTTTTCCAATTTCTCATATCCAATCTATGTAATGAATCTTGTATTTAACTTGGAAATAAGTAGAAACAACTAACCTTTGATGCTTGATGAAATCCCCCTTGAAATGCTCTCCAAAATCATCCAAGCCAAATGAAAGAAATGAAAGAAATGGCCAAAATTCGAGTTTAAAGAATCTGCCCCTGCTTCATCGAGTTGTACCTTGCACTTGTGCTGCACATGTTGTACATCCTATTGAAATTCCCTTGTTGAACACCTTCTGTTAAGACACCCATAACTTCTTGTAGAAATATCCAAATAACAAGCGGTTTGAGGATTTAGAAACTAGACTCCAGGATCTTTAATTGGATAGGTTGTACACCATATAACTCTTTATATATCACGAGATATGAACTTCTAAAGTCGGCCATGTGCATCTGAAAATTCTATCGAAACTGCTCGACCAGCCACCTTCAACCGATCATAAATTTAAGTACAAATGTCCAAATGATTCATGGTTTACTATTATGAAAACTATAATGTAAGGGATACAACTTTCATGTTTTGTACAATTTCATATTCCTTCTATATTTCGATATATAAGCTCCCAAACTAGGCTCCTCGAGCACTAATTGCTGTCCAAAATCTGCAGAAATTTTCTGCAATTTTCCTTCTTTCTTTTGTCCGAAATTCATTCCGTTAACCTTCCGAAATCCACCCGAGGCCCGCGGGACCTTAACCAATTATACCAACATGTCCCAAAACATGATACGAACTCGCTCGAGGCCTCAAATCACATCAAACAACGCCGAAATCTCGAATCGCACTAAAATTCAAACTTTATGAACTTTGAAATTTCAACTTCTACATCCGATGCCGAAACCTATCAAATCACGTCCGATTGACCCCAAATTTTGCACACAAGTCATATTCGACATTACGGACCTGCTCCAACTTTCGGAATTGGAATCCGACCCCGATATCAAAAAGTCAAACTCTCGGTCAAACTTCTCAAAAACCTTCAAATTTCTATCTTTAGCCAAATGACTTCAAAATGACCTCCGGACATCCGAATTCACTTCCGATCGCGCTCCCAACTCCAGAATCACCATACGGAGCTATTCCCAAACTCGGAATCCCAAACGGACATCAATATCATTGAAATGCGCTTCAAGCCAAACTTAGGAAATTTCTTCAAAAATACTAACTTCCACAATATACACCGAAACGCTCTCGGGTTATCCAAATCCTGATCCGGACATATGCCCTAGCCCGAAATCATCATACGAACCTGCTGGAACCTTCGGATCCTAATTCCGAGGTCGTTTACTCAAAATTCAATCCCAAAACCAAATCGAATCAACTTAAGAACTTAAGAAATTCTAGAATTCACTTCAATGCGCCGAACCGGTCTATACTACTCGGAATGACTTCAAATTTTGCAGACAAGTTATAAATGACATAACGGAACTATTCCCGGTCTCGGAATTTCATTCGGACCTCGGGAACATAAAATCACATTTCAAGCCAAATTTTAAATTCTTTAAAAACCCTCAAAACTTCATTAACTCCAATTTTCTCATTTTGATCCAAAACTCGTCAAATCAAGTCCGTTTCTTACCAAATTTCACAGATAATTTAAATAACACATATTGAACCTGTTCCGGGCTCTGAAATTATAATACGGGCTCGGCCGCGCAGGTTTTAAATCAAGGTTCATTTTTCATAAGCCTTTAATATTTTCATAAAACAATTTTCTTTAAAAATTCATTTCTCGGACTCGGGTCATCGGAATTCAATTCCGGGCATACGCCAAAGTCCCATATTTTCCTACGGACCTTCCGGGACCTTCGTATCATGGATCCGGGTCCGTTCACCAAAATTGCTAACCAAATTCAACTTTATTCAACTAATTATCATAAATTCAACTCTTTATTAAGTTTCCACATAAAGGCTTCCCGGCTACGCGCCTGGGCTGCGCACGCACATCGAGGTGAGATTGACGGAGGCTTTCGAGTCCTCGGAACACAGTCATAATTAAATTTACATAAGATGACCTTTTGGGTCATCACAGTTTACTCAAAATTCCACTCTTACTTAATTTCCTCAACTTAAGGCTTCTGAAATGAGAATTTTCCTTTCAATTTAACCCCGAACCCCCTGAATTTCAACTCTGACAATACCCACAAGTCACAATACCCAAAATGAAGCTGTTCATGACTCTCAACTACTGAACGACACGCTGGATATCAAAACGACCGGTCGGGTCGTTACATTTTTGGTGCCAATTCTCGTGTGGTTAGATTTCGACCCATACAGTTTGTAACGACCCGCACGATCGTTCAATGAAATTAGCCCCATTTTCCCCATTTCTGCTTTATCATGTGTTGCTTAGCTTTTTTATATGGTGTCAGGTTGGTTGGTTCGAGTTCGGAAATGAGACACTTAGTCTCTTAAGTTGGCTTAATAGTTGGAAAAGTCAATCGGGAGGTGACTTATAGGTAAACGACCTTGGAATGTAGTTTTTATAGCTCAGATAGCTTCGTTAGGTGATTTGGGACTTAGGAGTGTGTTCGTAATATTTTTCGGAGGCCCGGAGTAGAGTTAAGCTTGAATTGGAGAAATTTTGAATTTTTGGCAAATTCCGGTCGGCAGTGGAAAATTAGCTATCAGGGTCGGAATGGAATTGCGAAAGTTAGAACAGGTTCGTAGTGTAATTTTGGATGTGTGTGCAAATTTTCAGGTCATTCGGACAAGGTTTGGTTAGTTTTGGCATCGTTGGTGAGTTTCAAAAGTTTGAAAATCCTTAGGCTTGAATCATGGGTTGATTTGGTGTTTCGATGTTATTTTGGGTGTTCCAAGGGTTCGACTAGGTTCGGGTGATCATTTATGACTTGTGGGTACCATTGGTTGGGGTCCCGAGGGCCTCGGGGTGAGTTCGGATGGTTGTCGGATTGATTTTTTGCACTTAAGGATTGCTAGTGTTGCTGTTCTATGATTTCCGCAGATGCGATTAGGGGACCGCAGGTGCGAGACCGCAGAAGCGGAGGAAGAGTCGCAGGTGCGGTTTCACTGGTCAGAACATATAAATAGTAGCCTTTGCGAATTTTGGCTTATTTCATTAAAATATTCATACGGGTTGGAGCTTGTGGGAGCGATTTGAAGAGGGAATTCAAGGGAACTTCGTGGAGGTAATATTTTTGGACCTAAAACTCATTTCTATGGTGTTATTTGACTGACTAGAGGTGAAAATTTATGGAAGTTAGTGACTAATTTTGGGGGTTTAGGGCTTGGGAATTGGAGACTCAAATTAAGGAATTGAAGGGTCGTTTGTGGTTGGATTTTGATGCATTTAGTATGTACGAACTCATGAGAGTGCAAGGATTCTAGTTTTGTGATTTTTATCGAAACCCGAGACGAGGGCTCGGGGGTCAGGTTTGGTCAATTTTGGGATTTTTGGTTAAATTTGATAATTTTCGAATGAGTTTCATCTCCCTAGCATATATTGATAATATTAATCTGATTTTGGTTAGATTTGGAGCGATCGGAGGCCGAGTCGAGGGTCAAAGGCGTCGCGGATTAGTATTTTTGGCCGGCTCGAGGTAAGTAACGATTGTAAATCTAGACCTGAGGGTATGAAACCCCGCTATTTCATATTATTTTGATAAATGAGGTGACACACATGCTAGGTGACGAGCGTGTGGGCATGCACCGATAGGGATTGCGACTTGGTTCGTCCCGTATCGACTATTAAGCCGCGTATTTGATTTGAAAGCATATGATACCCCGTATTTTAGATATTGATACTATATTTGGGTTGTACACCATGTTTGAGGCCTTGTGCCGACTTGTTTAGACCCTCAGTGAGATTTTTCCACTATCCTCACACTATTTTGTTAGAAATATGAACTCAGTCATGCTTTATACATGTTAGATGTTTATTACTGTTATCACCCTGTTTTATAATATTTAGAGATATTTTGGACTGAGCCCCTGTAGTTTTTGACGAGTTGGGCTGAGTCCCCGTGATTTGTGATGAGTTGGCCGAATGGCTTGTGAGGATGATGACTGACTGAGGCCGAGAGCCGGATTGTGAGGATAGTAATGGATCGGGCAGCACGCCACAACGAGATATATATTGGATCGGGTTGCACGCTGCAGTAATATAGCGCTAGGGCTGTAGGAGCCCCTTCGGAGTCTGTACACCCCCAGTAAGCGCAGTCGACTATTATGGATCGGGCTGCACGCCGCGGCGGTTATTATATGGCACTTGATGAGTGTGAGTGTTGAGTGTGAGCATTGACTTATGTGAGTAGAGTCACGAGTGGCTGAGAGGCTTTGTTTGTGAGAGACACTGTGCCCGAGGGGCTGGCATTTGCTTTGAAACTCATGTTTTCAGTCTTCTTTACACTGAGCCTCTAATGAAAATGTTGATCAAATGTTTTATACGAGCCTTTAAATGGAAACTTGGAGTTTTTATGAAAATCTTCGGAAAATAGATTCCTGATTTGATGTATTCACTCTACTGCTATTTATCACATGGTTTTACCTGATATATGCTCGTCACTGCACTCAAGTCTTTAGATATAATTGTTACTTATTGAGTTGGGTACTCACGTTACTCCAGCACCATGTGTGCAAATCCAGGTACTGGGTCAGAGCGCTAGCTGATTCACACTCTCTTTGGAGCTCATTCGGGGATTTGAGGTAGCTGTTCGGCGTCCGCAGCATGCCCCTTTCCCTTCTTATTTTGTCGTTTGCTTACATATTCCCAGACTTGTAGTAGTAATGAAATGGTATCATATTGTAACACTTCCTAGATTCTCATGACAGTTGACTCCAGATGTTTGGGGCTGTGTTAGACATTTGACTAATTTTATTGTTTTGGAAACGCTTAAAAACAAAATTTTAATGGATTATGGGATAACTGATGTATTAAGTGGAAAGTCTTATATGTTATATTCGGTGAAATCGGCTAGCCTAGTATCACGATAGGCGCCATCACGACCAGTTTAGGTTTGGGGTCGTGACACAGTTAGTCCCTCCGCCTATTGGGGTCGTCTTTGGGTGAGCTCGATGGGCGGACCTCGTCAATTCGAAAACTTTTGAGAAATCTGAACGTTTCGGGCGACGGGTGAGCACCTCTTAGCGATATGATGATGTGACGTTTTGAGTGCTTCGTTAGACCAGTTTGTCAGTTTGAAATGACATCAAACTCGTCAGGTGTTAATATGCACACGTTCTCCGTGTGTCTCATCGTTTCCCTTGCCGCTTCCGTTATTTTTGAAAAAAGACGGCGCTTGGTTTCTCAAACCAGCATATTCATATCTCTATAAATAGGAAAGTGTTTCCCATCCGAATGTAGTGTTCCCCAATCGTTCGCAAGGAAATCCTAAAAGCATTCTTTCTTCTCCCCAGTTCTTCGTCTTTCTTTTTCTACCAACAATCCTCGTGGCTATTACCCTTCTTTATTTACATTCCCAGCATGTACAATCATCCAAAGCGATGGCTAGTGCTTCTTCTAATCGTGATCGAGTCGTTGGTGCTCCGGTGCGGGAAAACGATATACCCTCCCCGATGGCATCCTAGGAGGCTCGAATCTATTCAAGGACAAAAATGAAACTTTGGAATCTCAAAGAGGGCCTTTAACAAGATGTCAAGCTAAAGTGTTGCCAAACAAGGTCATTAGACATCAAGTGCAAGTAAAGAAATTGTTAATTGGGATGAAAGAGCTCAAGGATAAAGGATATGAATTGGCTAGATATTACAATTGTGTTATGGCCCAAATTTATGTCCAAGAAGAGGAGGATTTGATCCCAAGAGACATGCTTTAAAGAACGTCCTCGTCAGTCCATTTTTGAACCAATTTGGCATCTAAATATGTCCAAACTTGCAGCCCATGAAGTCCTACATAAAGCCATGTTTTCATAGCATAAAAAGTACTTACTTGATGAAGGGTACAATAGCCGTACTAGATGTTGAGCGCAAGTTTTGGTGCCAAGTTACTTGCAAATTCTCTTCAAGATTTTCAAGATTTTCAAGATTCTATCAAAGATTGGTTTGAGACTTATTCCCATATATTATGAGACTATATTTATTGCTTTCCTAGTTAGTTAATGTTATGTTTTCCTTTTACTAAGATTTTGGAATTACTTTCCAAGAATGACATGGTTTTTGCTACTATTTTCCCTTTCCTAAGGTAGTTGGACTAGTTGTCCAAAGTAGTTTAGGACTTTATTTCTTTATTTTTAGATAGAATTTTGTGACCCCTCTTTATATAAAGGGGTGTATTCTTTGTTTTTAGACTTAGATTATTATAGACAATATCAATAAAATTGTGAGATTTTTCTTGCACTCTTGTGTGTGGCTACTCGTGGATTTATTATTCAACCTTCAAGATTCAACTTAAGGTGGTAAGATTAAATCCTTTTCGAATCTTAGATCACTTCTAGGTATTCAAGAAAGGTGATAAGTTTAGGCTTATTGTTGTTCTTGTTATTCTAAAGGGTTGGGTTTCACAATCTATTTCTTGTTTTTAAGTCTCTACCAAAGGCGATTAGTTCTTTGTTAGCTAATTGTTGTTGTTAGAGTTCACATTCAAGAATAGACTTCTTGAATTCAAGAAACTGTTTCTTGAATTCAATCTATCTTTAATTTTCTGTCTTTTTGTTTCTTTATTTTCTTTTAGCTTCCGCAGGTTTCTTGATTTTCTTTAATAGTTGTTGGACCCCTATCGTGTTGTTATCAAGTGGTATCAGAGCGTAGGCTAATCAAGATTTCAATCTTCATAATCTTGGGAGGTTCTTGAGCTAAAAACCAAAAAAAAAAAAAAAAAAACAAAATATGAAATTCAACAAAAAAAATGTGTTATTGCTCATTATTATTTTTAGCATTCAAGTATTATTTGGTTTCCAAGTCAAGAATGGAAACAAGTAGAGGGGATCCTTGTTCATGAAGATTAAGGAACTTCTTTCCTTATTCTTGTGTGTTTTGGGTTTCCTAATATTCTTTACTTTTTTCCTCTACTAACCAATTCCTATTCTTCCTAGGTTTGGTCATTCACTTTTATTTCTTTTTCTAACTCCATATTCTTATCACTAAGGGTTGTGACTTGTAAGGTTTATTAATAAATCTAAAGATTAATAACCAAAAGGGTGTTTGAGTTGAAAAAGGCAAGAGAGGTGAGAGTATTAGAAGGAAAAGCCAACTTTGAGAGATATATAATTCTCCTAATCTTTCTTCAACATGTTTCAAACAAGTAGTTATAGTGAAAGGAGACGAGCTATGACTCAAAAACTTGAAAAGTTGAACTTACAGTATACCGAATGGAAGAAAGACAATGGTAAATTTATTTTTCAAACAAGAGCTGAAGTGATGTCTGCGATTTGTGCCTTAGAATTGACAAAGAGTTTGGCTATACCTGTATTAGCACTTATATGGTTGAGAAATTTAACTTGCATTGTGTTGAGCATATTGAACCCTGCATGTTGAGAGGGGTAAAGGTAGATAAAAGAGTGTTATTACTATTCTCTATTGGAAGGTATGAGGATGCGATCTGGTGTGATGTGATTCCCATGAATAATTATAATATCTTGTTGGGAAAGCCATGGTATCTCTACAGAAGAGATTCATATAGCATGAAAAAAAATAGACACTCTTTTGAGGTTAACGGGATGAAACTCATTCTTGGGCCTTTGACTCCCTCACAAATTTGTGAAGACGAAAAGACTATTAAGGAGAATATGGAAAAATATGAGAGAGAAAAGAATGAGAGGAGTAAGGGAGTACATGTTGACATCCCAAGAGAGGAAAAAAGAGAGGTTGTGTTGAGTGAAGAGAGTGGGATGTCAAGGGGGAAAAGAGAAGCTTGAGAGGAAAGAAAGAGAGACGGCCATGAGATAGGAAAAATTTGTGAGGTAGAGAAACAAGAGGGTTTGAGTAAAGAAAAAGAAGAAAACTTTGGTGAGAGAGAAGAGGATAAGGGTGAGGAGAAAGTTAGTCTTGTGATAAAATACAAAGAGAGTGTATGCAAGAAAAATATTTCTTTACTTTCTAACCCACTAAATCTTTCTTGTTTTAGTTCTTGTGATTTTGTGCAACCAAGTGTTGAAAGACCTTTTGAAAGGGGAGGTAAGACGCAAGAGATGGTGGCCAAGGATAAATTGGTTTCCAACATGAATTTTGTGAAATCAATTCCTGTGGGATGGTGGACAGTAAAAGCTTGGTTAATTTCTTTGTTGTTGAACCTTTTGACTATTTTGATCCTTATTTACAGGTTTACAACATGGAGTTCCCTAAAAGCATTGCTAAGTTAGAGCAATTGCATAAAAGAATAAAAGGTGATGTTGTTACATTAATAAATAAGTCCAAGTATGGTATGTATAATTGGTTTATTCACATTCTTCACCTTTCAAGAATACCTAAGGTATTTTTTGAGGTAATGGACTATACTCTTATTTCTTATGTTGGTGAATTTATAATTTTTGTGGATGATGATATTTTGATGCATATCAAGTCATTAATTGTAATATCTAAGTTCAAGTGCAAGGGTAATTTTCTTGCTTTTGAAATTGAGTATGACATAGATTATTATGCATTCCAACTTGGAAGAAAGAGACATAAAATTTATGAGAAGAGGCTTTCCAGTGAGTTAAATGTTCTTTCTTCTCTTATTCAAGTTCTTAATGAGTTTTCATGTGATAAATTGCTAGAATGTGAGTTTTGTTGTTCGATGGGAAGTCTTTCCTCTAGTCATGTTGAATGTGAGCCTGTAAAAGTGCTTGCTTCCAATAAAGAGGATATGCATGATTATTGTGACATTAGTGATCAAATACTCTTTCTTGAACCTATCCATGACTCTTTTTGTGACAGTTTGAGCAATTATGTAGAATACATTGATGTTGCGAATATTATTGGCGAAAGTTATAATAATGAGCTTTGATGTATTGAAAATTTTATTTTTGAATTTATTGGTTCTTTTGACCTTTATGAGAATTTATGTGTTTCTTTGAATAACTTACATGTAGAAGAATCCATAGGATGTATAATTGATACTTAGCTATATCATAAAAGTGTCTTATTTGATACATATGGCAGAGATGATTGTGTTAAATGGATGCATGACCAATATTTAGTAATTTCTTTAGTGTGTACATGTTTGGACTACCTTATTGACAAGATCGCATTGCAATATTCATTATATAGTGCATCTGAGAGAGGTTTTTATTGGACAAATCTAAGTAGGCATAAATTTTATTGGGATGATGATTTTCATATGCTTTATAAGGGAGTATTTGCACCTATTAGACTTAATTGGGTTAAGTGGACACATGTTCACTATCTTGGTTTATTCCTACCATTTTTTCAAATTAGTGGATGCCATTTACTAGTGCATGTTTTCTTTTTCTTGCAAGGTCGAAATTCGAGGACAATTTTTCCTAAAGAAGAGGGGAATGATAGCATCCTAGGAAGCTTGAATCTATTCAAGGACAAGAATGAAACTTTGAAATCTCAAAGAGGGCCTTTAAACAGATGTCAAGCTAAAGTGTTTCCAAACAAGGTCATTAGACATCAAATGCAAGTAAAGAAGTTGCTAATTGGGATGAAAGAGCTCAAGGATAAAGGATATGAATTGGCTAGATATTACAATTTTTTTATGGCCCAATTTTATGTTCAATAAGAGGAGGATTGGACCCTAAGAGACATGCTTTAAAGAAGGTCCCAGTCAGTCCACTTTTGAACCAATTTGACATCTAAATGTATCCAAACTTGCAGCCCATGAAGTCCTACATAAAGACACGTTTTCATAGCATTAAAAAGAACTTACTTTATGTCTAAGAAGGGTACAATAGTCATTCTATATGTTGAGCGCAAGTTGGTGCCAAGTTGCTTGCAAATTTCCTTCAAGATTTCCAAGATTTTCAAGATTCTATCCAAGATTGGTTTGGGACTTATTTCCATATAGTATGGGACTATATTTATTGCTTTCCTAGTTAGTTAATGTTATGTTTTTCTTTTACTAAGATTTTTGAAATTACTTTCCAAGAATGACTTGGTTTCTGTTTCCTACTATTTTCCCTTTCCTAAGCTAGTTGGACTTGTTGTCCAAAGTAGTTTGGGACTTTATTTCTTTATTTTTAGGTAAAATTTAGTGACCCCTCTCTATATAAAGGGGTGTATTCTTTGTTTTATGACTTAGATTATTATAGACAATATCACTAAAAATTGTGATATTTTTCTTGCACTCTTGCTGTGTGGCTACACATGGATTTATTCTTCAACCTTGAAGACTCAACTTAAGGTGGTAAGATTAAATCCTTTTCGAAATCATAGATCACTTCTAGGTATTAAAGAAATGTGATAAGTTTAGGCTTATTGTTGTTCATGTCATTCTAAAAGGTCGGGTTTCGCAATCTATTTCTTGTTTTAAGTCTCTACCAAAGGCGATTAGTTCATTGTTAGCTAATTGTTGTTATTAGGATTCACCTTCAAGAATAGACTTGTTGAATTCAAGAAAATCTTTCTTGAATTAAATCTATCTTTAATTTTCCGTCTTTTTTGTTTCCTTATTTTCTTTTAGCTTCCGCACGTTTCTTGATTTTCTTTAGTAGCTGTTGGACCCCTATCGTGTTGTTATCAGGGTATGAGTCTGGCGGAGGATGAGAGTTTTCCTACGGTGGATGAAGTGGTGCCCCACCTAGGGAAGGCAAGGACTGACTTCAGTAGCCCTGCTGAAGATGAGCCTAAACCTGTTCTTTCTACGATGGATGTTGCGGCGCTCGCGAAATTCAAAGCCAAATGGAGAATCCCTGAGCATATCAAACTCGTTCCAGCGGGTTCAGACATTGTACACATACACAGCCCAGGATATTGCGCGTTCTACGCATACCTTTTATCATCGGATACACGATTCCCCTACCCTCTCTGGTGACGGACTTCTGTCGGTTCTACGAGGTGTGTACGACTCAGCTCACCCTGTATATATACAAACTCTCTTAATGCTCATCAAGTACACGGGGCTGGACGATTGTGGGGTGTCTCTTCATCACCTGCTTCACTTCTTAATCCCTAGTTTTCATAGGGGCGCCATGCTACATCTTCGTCACCAAGGCACTAAGAGCCTGCTGGTCGGGATGGACGACAAGACCAACCGCCGCTTCTGGGAGAGATTCTTCTATGTCCGTACGGAGAACGTGGTGTCTAACCCCGTTGGGTTCCCCGAGACATGGAATTTCGCCCGTAGGCCTTTCTTCTTTTTCATCTTTGTTTTAAAGAAAACGACTGTTGGTTATTTTCCTCTAGTGATCTCGTTGAGTATTTATGTTTTTGCAGCTGAGAGATTACCCCTTCCGCAAGTTGCCTATATTCGAGGGTTGTTGAGCTCGATTCTGCCCCCATACGATGGGGATTCACGAATGGGCGCCCTTCCACGAGAGGTTTGGGCGTAAACCTTTCGCCGGTAAGTCGCCTTGTCTCAGCCTTAGTTACTCTTTTCTTGGCTATGTATCTTTCTTTGCCTTACAATTTTATTTGGTTGAATCTTTTATTGGCATGTCGGAGAGGGGCAAGAAGGGCGAGGGCTCCTACACTTGCTTTCCTTCAGCCAGCTTCTTCTACCCGGCGCATATTAGTGGTGGCTTCGGATGAGGGTTGTCACGACCCAAATTTCCAACCCTCGGGATTGTGATGGCGCCTAACACCACACTTTCTAGGCAAACAAATGTTAGAACTTAACTAACCATTTTCTCTTAAAAGTTTACTTAAACACAATAGAACAATTTAAAAGAAAAAGGAAATACTTTCCAATAATTGACTTCATGAACAATATTTGAAAAAATAAAACGAACCACGAACTAATACTAAATGTATAACTACCTAGGGTCTGGTGTCACAATGTCACGACCCGTTTCCAGGTTGTGATGGCGCCTGTCGTGGAACCAGGCTAGCCAACCGTTACAACAATACTCAATTCATTTACTAGAGAAATTTACTCATCATTGGCTCAATTCATAGAAATACGGACATTTTTAATCATTTAAAACAGTCTAACAAAAGAAATAAGCTCCAACAATCAACCTAGGATCTGGAGTCATGCAGTCATGAGCTACTAACATCAATACAACTGAGAATAATAATATTGAAGTTTTAAGGTTCCAATTTCTAATACAGAAGAGAAGAATAGGGAAAAGAGGGACGGGACAACGAACGCCAGCTGCTACCTCGTCGGCTCTGAGAGANTGTACACATAATTGGCCATTGGCGCAGGGAAGTCCATCCTGTAACATGTACGACGTGGTGACTCAGTCACTAAGTACCGAGGGAGCAGGCCAATTCAGCCTTTCGGAGAAATCCATCTCCGGGATATCATACTCATCCATAATCTGTACCAGGGAAATCCATCCCTCCATATCTCATAAACAGTATCTGTGCCAGGGAAATCCATCCCTCTATATGTCATATCTCGGACAAATCCATGTCCAGGGAAATCCATCCCTCAATAACTGTGCGCTCACTGGGGGTGTAAAGACTCCGGAGGGGCCGCCAAGGATATGGCCCAAGCGCTATATATATATATATCAAGCCCACGAATGGTATATCATCTCATCATTCGCCTCTAGGCCCATACTCAGTCAGAATTTTCAGTCTCCTCACAACCCTCTCATTATGTAAACAGC